>JABCKL010016738.1:99783-161440 GCA_018851305.1 Calocybe cyanea
CATGGATGGATCCTACAAGTTTAGCACTCTAGCCTCTAAGCTTGAGGCTCGAATTTTTCCCGGATACATTGTGTGATGCGGATATTGTATAAAGTAGAGTGATGTAACATAATATTACACTGCTTAAATTTTGGTCATTCGAGTCCCATAGAATCACAAGATATTGGATCCAAGTCTACTACGAGATAAATTAGTTATTGAAAGCATATAAAGAGTGTGTGCTCGAGCTTACATTAGTAAGAGACAGCTAGTTGATCTATCGTGGCGTGCTGGCGAACAAGCTAAAGCAGTACGGGCGAAGAGCTTGAGCTGGAATCTGCGTCGACCTCTACTCCAGTGTCAACGATCCAACAGCATCCCCGGCCCCTTGTACTTCTCTCTCGCCCTCTTCGTCTTTTCTATGCAAAGTATGTCGAGGTACTGGCCTCAAAATTGGGCTCGCCAACACCATGGATGATCGTAGGGTAGGGCTGGATGTCATACTCAAGGGGCGAGGATAAGAACCGCTAATCGTTGGCGAAGATGTTGCAGAGCTGACATTGGAGCCCGGAATATTGACTGGTATTGAGATGGGGAGTCGAGCCCCACGTCCATTGATAGGTGAGCCGACAGCAGAGTGATTGTCACGGAGATATGACACAGATGGGGAAACCGCACGACGTTTGGAAGCGGATGAATAGGGCTCGAAACGATCCTCCACTGTGGAATGCTCATAAGATTGTATTCTGTGCTTTTTATCTCTAACTTACATTTCCGCTTGTTTGATCGAACAGCGCTTGTAGTTGGAGGCGGAGTATATCTCCATTGATTTGCGGCAGCTGTCATCGAGGAAGGAAGCGAAGGAGAACCAGATGGCTGCTTCTCATCAACCGATTGGTTATCATGAGGAGGAAGGCGACCAACCAGGTCAACATCCATGGCAGTATTCCCCAGGCTAGAGCTCTCCGAAGTGCTCATGCCAAGATCGTCACCGTTGACACTGCCTGCAGTGTTATGCGGCTTTTTTATGGCAATTGGTTCACTTCTACTTGTGCCAGAAAAAGTAAAAGGGGTATCTTCGGCTTGTTCATCGTCGTCACTCGGAGTATCCTCTCGCTGAGACTCCTCCCGCCCTGCTTCCTCCGGATACCGACCACGATCCGCAGCTACTTTAGGCGTGCGGGGTGGGACCGGCAGTTCGGAACAGGAGGTTACAAGACGTTGGAATGCGGCTTCTGACTTGACCTCGTTCTCTTCTGGTCGGAGTTCTGCGCGGAGACTAATGATGCGAGGGGGCCTAGCCTACAACGCTATCCGCATGAACACTTCAGGAATAGGGAGAAAATGACACACTGGAAATGTCAGACGTCGACTAGGTAATGGTGATAGATAATCTTGGACGTCCATGCTAGCGGATGATCGCCTGCGTGGAGGAGTTCTTGGGTTTCTCGAGTGTGTACCCTTTCCTTTCTGTTCTTCCTGTTTCAAGGGAGGAGTAGGATTTTCGGAACTTGCAGAGGAGCTATCGGTGAGCATCCTCTCTCGATCGCTTTCTAGCTCTTCAGCAAGCATGAGGCTTTGGCTCCGCCTCCTTGAGTGCAAGGTGAAAGATGAAGCCAGAGGACTGTGGAGTCGGCTTTCGGAAAGGTAGCCAGCCTTAGGGGTTAAGAGGCTTGGCCTTCTAAACCGTTGCAGCAGGATGTTAGAATCATCGAGAGCCACTGGACTCGGCAGCAAAGGATTGGACAGTGTGGGTAGGGCAAAATCAGTTGAAGATGTTGGGAACGACGGTCGGGATGCAGCTTTCGGCATTGTTTTGCCCTGAGTAAGGAGAGACTATCTCTCTAGTAGAGATCAAATTCAGAATTGGTGTTGTTGTATGCAAGTCTTTAGTCGAGGACAAGTCGAAGGCGAGGAAGCAGGGCTCGTGACACTCTCGGTGATAATGGATATATATATATATATATTGTACATGTCACGTCCGATATCTAGCTCGCCGGCCGGTGATGCCTCAACAATCCGATCTAACTATTCATTGTTGTAGGCCCAGGCCTATACTAAGATTTTCAAAGATTCGAGATCACGAATTGACCAACAACGTAGGTCGACGAGGCTAACAATGCTAAATAAATGGTGACACGCTAATTCGTGGCGCGATACTTTGGATTTGACGTACCCACTATACTATAACCAAGCCTAGCAATAGGATTGATCCGCTATTCATGTGGTAAGGAAAGTCCAGCGCACCCAGTGATAATCATTTGCTCACTTTAGCTGGGCTGCTTGCAACATAGCCACGGGTATATCCAATGCGAGATAGTGACCATATAGCGCACGTAGTGGCGGCAAAAATGGGATATTTGAGACCTGTTAATATCGTGGTAAGATATATTATGGGTATATTCTCCAGCGTATTTTGATGAGCACCTACGTTCAAGATATCGTTAGCCATGTCGCGAAATGCTTCTATTTGCCTAATTGCTCACGCTGTGCGCAGTTAAATATCATGGCATCCTTTGACGCCGCAGCTTCAGACTTCTCAGCGTACACTGCATCGATATGAAGTTTCACTCTAATTGCTGTTTTCAAGGTCCGCCAACTCACGCTGAGGGTATTTAATGCCAGCACGACGCCTCCATTTACTGACCAAGACGGTTTGACCTCCAAGTACGAAGGTCGTCGATAGCAAAGCAGCGCCGACATATTGAAAACTGAGTATAAGAGGGTCCAGATTAGTTAAACATCTGACTGAATATTTATTATCGTACACACCCCGCAGGAAGTATGAAAGTGACCGACATATTGGTCGATGTTCAGGCGCTGTAATAGTAAGCAGCCATGCTTTTTAAGTCAATCTGCCATTTGACATCTGTCCCTACACGTTCCTAGCTGATGACAGGGCTGACAGTTGCCATAAATAAAGATGTTCAAGAATCGCAGATGGGAGGAACTACCTACTATGTACTTTATATTCCTCTAATGCTAATACTGTCGAACCTTTAGCATACCGTCATCCACCATCTTGGTGCGAGCTTGCTTCTCGAGCTCGGCAGGTCGTGTATGATATGTAACAAAGGATGGATAGGGGTTAAGCAATCTTGCCAAATGTCAAGTGTGGGCGTCGCAGTATTGCCAGATATATTTACCACAGTACTACTAAATAAACTTGAAGTCACCCGTTCTTTGCGGTGATTGCTGGCCATGGAGACTATTAGTAGACACGATAGCTGTAGCTGCCTGGCCATTCGTACCCTAATAAGCGAGAGATGCGGTGCCATTGACACGGAACGCGTCCACGTCAAAAAGAGGCGCGCCCTGCAAATATATATTGACATAATCACAAGTCCCACCCTTAAAAATCGGAAGATAAGATAATTTGTTAATCACGTGACAATCAAACATCGACGTACTAAATTTTGTAGAATCAATGTAGATATCTTTCGGAGACTCACCGCACTTAAGCATGTCAAAACGCCAGGCGGGTGAGCCTGAAGACACTTCCTTCAAATCAGCACGGACTTCTCATCGAGCGTCTGAAAACGGGAGGCATGATACTGACTCCGTGAACGACATCGGCGAATTTGAAGACGCATGGGAAGATGAGATTGAAAGCGACGGAGAAGTAGTAGGAGCAGAAAGTGATGAAAAGGAAGATGGTACATATCCACAGACGCTATGTAGCAGAGCTGACTCAAAAGTTGTAGGAATGGATGTCGATGAGACTTTACAGGCCATCGAAGAAGATGAGGAGCAGCCTCCGCCACCTGATGTATTCATCCCAGGAACTCATCAGCTCGGGAAAGATGAGATCTTAGAACCTGATGAATCAGTTTATCTAATGCGTCATTCTATGAACGTAACCTGGCCGTGCCTATCGTTCGATGTACTACGAGATAATCTAGGCGATGAGCGTCAGCGTTACCCCGCCACTGCCTATATTGTCGCCGGTACGCAAGCAGATACAGCTAAAAATAATGAAATCCTCGTCTACAAACTAAGCTCACTGCACCGTACACAGAAGGACGGCGGTGAGTAAGGGCGTGTATAGCGTTGACCTATCGTGACATCCGTATCCCTGGAATAGATGACGACGATTCCGATAACGAGGAGGAAGGAGATGACGACTTAGATGAAGATCCAATCCTTGAATATCGATCTATACCACATTTGGGCGGAGTGAATCGAGTTCGCGCACAACCTTTAGCTCCTCCAGCTCAGTTACCACCAGTTTCTCAACCATACTATGTCTCTTCATGGGCAGACACGGGGAAAGTTCATATCTTTGATGTAAGACCTCTCATAGAGTCGTTGGACGTCGCTGGATATGCGTACGACAAGTCACGTGTCCGGACACCCATGTTCACCATCAATTCGCATGGCAAGGCAGAAGGCTTCGCAATGGATTGGGCGTCATCAGGCCCGTCCTCATTGCGATTACTGACAGGAGACGTGCATGCAAAGATATACCTGACAACAGTGGGAACAAATGGCTTCAATCCCTTGACGCAACCTTTTTTATCACATACATCGAGCGTTGAAGACTTACAATGGAGTCCCTCAGAGCCTACAGTTTTCGCCTCTTGTTCCGCTGACTGCAGCATCAGAATCTGGGATGTGCGGAGTAAAGGACGTAGGAGTGTGGCTGGGATTGACTCTGCACACCAAAGCGATGTAAATGTGATCAGCTGGAATAGATCGACAAGCTACCTGCTTCTCAGCGGCGGGGATGACGGTGGCATCAAAGCTTGGGATCTTCGGAGTATTAATAAAACTGGGTAGACATAGCCCCCTTTTGTTGCGTGGGTGCATACTGACCTTTCTCGCAGGAGCACTGACATAGGACCAAAGCCAGTGGCTGCTTTTACCTGGCACAAAGCACCCATCACCTCTATCGAATGGCATCCAACTGAAGACTCGATATTTGGAGCATCAGGAGCCGATGACCAAGTCACTTTATGGGACCTTGCTGTTGAGCCGGACGACGAGGAGGCAGGAGCTATGAATGATATTCCAGAACTTAGCCGGGACGTTCCTCCGCAGCTTCTTTTCGTTCATCAAGGACAGAAAGACATTAAAGAAGTACACTGGCATCCACAGGTACCCGGAGCAATGATAAGCACAGCGTTGGACGGGTTTAATATCTTCAAAACCATTTCTGTTTAAGCATATTGTCAACAGGGATATCTAATAGAGCCCGATGCTATTATTTGCTTTTGGTGCGCGAATCTATCCAGCGATAGTTAGAGGATGCAGATCTTCTTGAACGGGGCGCATACTTTGGATATGTTTTTATGGATAAGATCAGTCAAAACAGCGTATAAATTTCGAATGTCGATGAGATGTTGACGTGCTATGTAAAGCTGTCTCTCGTCGTGTTCCTTCAAAGCGAGCTAGAGGGGCAAATTTCATTGCTTGCGACCCAAGCTGTGACTCAAATCGGGAGCTCACGGTATAGTCCTCGATGTTTGGGTATTTAAGAAGCTTTGAACATATTTTAGCCCTAGCAAGATAGTCTTGACGGGCTGCATCACGTAGATTGTATGCGCTTTCCTGTGCACGATGTAATTCACCTAGAACCTCTGTTGCGTGCGGAGTTGATAGTGTCATAGATGTTTTGAGGACCACCAACCTTCTTGTATTTGTACACCTGAACGGTGAATTAGCTTCGTTTGTAACAACGAGGTAGTTCGTACCAAAATTGTCGCCGCTAGAAAACAATGCATTAAATTATGGGAGAGGGCTATAGAAGACAAGCTTACTCTTCTATTCTACATAAAAAACCAATCAGCTCAACTCTTCAGAAACTTTCGCTAATAACTACTTTGGCATTGTTAGGGTTACCCAGAGTTTCACTTGATCCTTTGGAGGGAATTTGATGGCATGTATCAAGTAGGGAATATAACTCACAATCATAGACGCTAGCTCCGCGCATTCGTCCTTGATCATACCATGAACGTTGTTCGACATATGCTGGTTGGCGTGAATATGATTGGGAAGCCTTGCACCTTGTTCGATCAAAGTATGCGTCTGAGGTGCTTCATCGCTGTTGATATCTAGTTTTCGCTTCTTTTGAGCTGAACCATTTGCTGGTGCTTCTAACAGTGGGGAATATGTACTGGAGTCCGTGAAGGTCTCGGCGTGTGATATGTGAAACGGGGAGTCCGCGTTTAATGTGGTTCGTACGAGGTCGTGGAGTTCTCTGATGTATTATTGCGACGTTAGCGTTAATGCAATTCATCAATGAGTAAAATTCACTTCTCACAGTATCTGTGGAAGAGCCGAGCATCTCAGCGGTCTATAGATGCAACACTGTGACTGAGGCAACAGACTTTCTTTGGAAATTTGGAAAATACAACCTGTTCGCCCTCCTTCGTAATCGCGTTTCGGAACTCCTGAAGAGCGCGTTGAATAATAACGCCTGGCCGTATTGTTCTCATCCTTACCTCTAGCTTTCTGGCCAAGTCCTTATCCATGCTTCGCAATCTGGATTTGCGCAAGGACGTTATTTGGCTGCTTAGTCATTGTCATGCGCTTGGCCAGGGGCATAAATTATTAGCGTGCTCGAACTAACATCTCTGCTACAATGTCGGGCCAAGAAGAGAAAGATGCTATTTCCGCGCTCACAGGCTTCTCCTTAAATCATGTACTGAATGGGATGTCTATACCTGCTGGCACAGGTCTAGCCAATCAACTCGGCATCACTGGCATCCCGGCTTTGAATTCTGAACAGATTTATAATGAAAAATGGGACGAAGGTGCGGTTGGTGTCAATCAAGGAGAAGACTGGGAAGATGAAATTGACAGAGAGATGCGAGAGGAGGAGGAGTCAGACGATGCTCTTGTGAAACAGGAAGCTCAATCTCCCGACGGCCCAAGACAAAAGCAAAAACGATTGCGCATCGTCAAGAGGCTAGTCGAGCGGCCAAAGAGTGTATATGAGAGGTTTCCAGCATTTGAAAAGGATAAAATTTTGGACTTTAGCGAGCTTTTTAAGGGATATACCGTACGAAAGTCTCGACTGTTGAAACGACCATTCCACGGTATGAGACATACATTACGTTTGAAGCCCGTCATTCATGATTATTTTGACAGTGGAAACGGTATACCCCCGTAAAAGAGAGTTACCTAGAGGGTTTCTAGAGGCTGTAGTTGGCGACACGAAGCGACAGGTAGAGAATAAACGCGTCGAAGACGTCGTCGCGGCTGGTAGCGTGGAGGCCGATCTTCGCAGAGCTCTCGAGGTGAGTAGCTGGACATCGTCCTGTCGCGTGCAAGATTTGAAATGTGACAAGGCTCGTGGCGAAACAGAGGTCCCCGTTAATTTACCGCTTCACGACCGCACCTTCGACCTTGTCCTTCTGTCGAACTGGGAGGACCAGATTGTCTATGATCCCGACCCTATTGCAGGGCAAGCTCCTGTCATGGAGCACAACCTTACCACACCAGCCAATAAGGTTCTGGAGTCTGGTGCGTGGACGCAAAGCATTATATGGGGTCCCAATGCGCCATTCCGTGATTTCACTCAACTCGAATTCAATCATGAGGATGACGTGGTTCCGGAAGAACGTACAGGTACGTTGATTTGGTGAATTATGTTCGACTTAATGATCATCTTGCTACAGTAGAAACTGTCCGACCTAGAAAACGACTCCGGACTGATACTGGCGTCGTCCGCGACAAGTTCAATGTATCTAATGATCAATTCTACGAAGTAGCTAAAGACGGGGGGCGTCATCGTGTGAGACAAACTTTCGGCCAGCTCATTGTTGAGCATGCATATCCTGCTCAAAAACTTCAGCTCCCGTTTGTGCGCGGTCTTCCTCCACCTTTATGCTCATCAGCTGAATGATCTTTTCTTCAGTTCAAGACACGTCTCTCAAAGCAAGAAGCACGTTCTTTTCATCGTCCAGCTCTTCAGTTCCCTTCAAATATCGAGCTACGGTTTAGCAAGGTGCGCACTGCGAAGAAAAAGAAGGACAAAGCTGGGAGAAAAGTAGGGAAGGGGGGCAATGTAGGGGAAGGACTTCGCAGGACGAGTGATTTGAGCCTCAAGGACACAAGCACTTTCGTTCTATGGGAATATTCTGTAAGTATGGTATATATGTTCGTCATCTGTACTGAATTTGTATATGTAAAGGAAGAGCATCCTCCAATAATACCTAATTTTGGAATGGGAAGTGCTCTCGTAAACTATTATCGGAAGAAGGACGAGAAGGATGAGCATATACCCAAGGTTCATCATGGTACTCTCTCATTGTTTGGAACCGCCTAATCTATCATACAGTTCGACTTGGGTGTACCATTTGTTCTTGAACCCCAGGATGAGTCTCCATTTATGAAGTTTGGTTATGTCTATCCTGGACAAACGGTACCTGCCCTGTACAACAATCTTCTTCGTGCACCTCTTTTCCGTCACAAACCTTACCACACTGATTTTCTTGTCGTAAGGTATGACGAAATCGATTGAACTGTCTGAGTGGTTTGTCTCACTTCACTATCAACTTTTATAGGAGCACAACCAAAGGAGAAACTAGATATTTCCTCCGGGAAATCAAAAACTTATTTGTCATCGGGCAGACTTACCCAGTAACTGAGGTCCCTGGTCCACATTCCCGAAAGATAACGAATACCATTAAATACCGTTTGCAAATCATAGCCTTCAAATTGCTGAAGAAAAGTCAAGGAGAACGGCTCAAAATATCACGACTTATGAAGTATTTTCCCGACCAAAACGAGCTACAAATGAGGCAAAGACTCAAGGTTGATTACTCCAAACTCGCGCTTCATATATTTATTCATGTCGTTGTATCAAGGAGTTCATGGAGTATCATAGACGCGGTCCACACCAAGGCTTCTGGCGTCTTAAACCTTCTGTTAGTATCCCAAGCGATACTGATATGCTGAAGATGGTTACTCCGGAGCAAGTAGTCCTAACAGAAAGTATGCAAGTTGGCCAGCGACATCTACAAGACTCAGGTTACACGCAAGTCACAGACGTTGCGGACGGGGACGAATCAAAACTTTCCGTTGAACAACAGCTGGCTCCTTGGATAACGACTAAAAACTTTTTATTTGCAACGCAGGCGAAAGCGATGCTTAGGTTGCATGGCGAAGGAGATCCTACTGGTCGAGGGGAAGCGTTTAGCTTTATTCGTATCTCGATGAAGGACATCTTTGTCAAAGCCGGGGAAGACTATGAGCAGAAGATGGGTAAGTTTGTTGAGTCACTTCTTTACCTGTGGCCCTCGTTGTTTGATGAGAATTCCTTTCAATCAGCTGAGGCTGAGAACCGGCCCAAGTCTGCACACAGATACAATGTTGCTGAACAACAATCAATCTACAAGTCTGAGATCGAGCGTATCTGGAAGGCCCAATTTGATTCGCTCAGTCGAAAGGACGAGCCTCAGCTGACTGCGGAGGATGAGGCCCGACACGGAGAAAGGATCCAGCAGCAGTCTTTCCGTAAAGACACTTCTAGACCATCTTCTCCGGCATTTAGTCGCGCGTCATCAATTGAACGGGATCGAGAAGCAAGTCTAGGTCCAGATGGAACAAAAAGAATTCTCAGGATCAAAAGACTGGTGTGTCAGGCTACCCCGATATTGGAGCTTATCATGCTTAGATTTTACATTGACAGATTAATGGGGATTGGAAAACAGAGATCATTCGCGACCCTGCCGTCATACGTGCTTATGTGCGCGCTAGACAGGCACTTGAGGAAGAGTCTACATTGGCGGATAGCTTGGCGCCAACAGGCGACGCCGACAAAGATAAACGAGCGAAGAAAAGGTGATTACATCTTGTTCTCCAGGCCAAGTGTTTAGAGACTTCAACCTTTTTTTTTTTCAGACTAGAAGAAGAGATTGCTCGTATGAAGAAGAATCAAGAACGTCGCCTGCACAGAAAAAATGCCAAGATTGTCAAGGAAGGCGGAGTACCCATGCAACTCAATAGGCCTGTCAAACCCGATACTACGGTAGCATCCTTGTGAATTTCTCTCGCCCGCATAACTGACGATTAATTGAAGAGGCGCTGTGGACATTGCGGTCAAATGGGCCATATGAGTAAGTTCTTGGTATCAAGCGAATAAAAGGACCTGCGTAGCTGAAACATTTGCTTGGCAGAGACTAATCGGAAGTGTCCTCGCTGGGCAGAATTCAACAGTGGCACGGCCCCTGCCACGCCTATGCCAGCTGGTTCCGGCAGCAACTTGGCAAATCTCGGTTTCAATCGTGGTCCTTCGGCATCGACATTCGGATTCCCAGCAGCCATGCCATCACCGCTGGCAACAAGCCCTCCAATGTCTGCCGCGAATATACAGGACGAGGCAGATCCTCCGACTCCATCGGGATCGAATCCCAAGATCAAACTGACACTTAAACGTTCGTGAGCGTCGAACGCGAACACTCACGAATTCCCTGATAACGTAAATTATTTACTAATGTGACTTGCATACCATATGGACTAGTCGTCTGAACACCAATATTACAAAGTTTCTGTACAATAATCATTGGGAAAAGTATGTCGATTTAACATGAATACAATAATCGCCAATTCGAATGTCCGAGACAAAGGTAACAAAAACAGTGAGTACAAGTAGAACAGCCAGCAAAAAGATTTATACAAAGAGAAAAAACCGCATGACAGTTATTCTAGAAGGAATGCAAGAGGAAATTTTTTTTAGCAATCGTTGATTTAGACTGCACAAATACTCGGATGCTCCTTCTTGAACTTTGTGTTTATGGAAACAATAAGATCAAGGATCAGCTCAGCATGGCGTTTCCGATCATCTACGCTGGTTTCTCCGGTGCGGCTCTCCAACTCAATTCTTTCAATCTCCTTTGTCAAGCCATCAGCAGCTTCGAGCGATCGGGGAACTAAACCCGTTGGCGAAGCAATGGATCGTAAGCTTGGAAGCATCGTCGTCTCGGCATAAGGAGACGAAGAGGAATTTGCCGACGAAGAGCTCGGCGTCGACTCACGCGACGGTGGAGAGGGTGAACGGTAGGCGTGTTGTATCGGTGGGAGTTTGAACTCGGCGTCACCGTTAGTGAGAAGAGGGTACAGCGAGTCTCGCTTGAGGGGAGACGATTTATTATTGGCGGCCGACGGGGATAGTCTGGCAGGGGTCCCGCGAAGGTGTGATGTGGAAAGTTTCGGTTCCATAGGCTCCGCCGGCGGCTGATGCGTACCTGGTGCGGTCCTCAATGGCACAATTGTACGCATTGTTTTGAGAAGAGGATCCTGCCGAGCAAGGTGCGGCACGGGTGGCACTCCTCGCGAATTATCCAAGTAGTCATAAGTGGCAGCGCCAGGCATAGTCAACGGAACTTGGGGTGGTGTCGTATTGAGAGGAGTCGACACCGTAGAATGAGGAGAACTACTCTCCAGTGGAGGCGTAGGATGCTGATAGTGGTTGGAAAATGAGCCATTGGTCGGGGGAGCAAGCTTGCCAGCTTCAGAATGACGACGGTTATGAATAGCATAATCATGCGCGTAATTCATAGGGTTATTGATACTGCCATACATACTGTTGTACTGGTTTGGGTGGACAGATGGATGGCTTGACCTCGATAGACCGTAAGCCCCGTTAAACTGCGAGTTGTGATTGCTATTGTAGGTTTGATCTGATGGGAAAGTGGACGTCGGGCTCGGGATGCCAGGCATTCCACCTAAGCCAAGTTGACTAAGGCTCACTGCGTCGAAATAGGTATCGGGAGAAAAGGGTTGAGAATGATTGACTTGTGGGGGTTGGCCGCGAATGGAGGAAACATCGCGACCAAGAGTGACTAAGAACTCGTTTACAGCGGCAAGCTCTTCCGGAGTGCGAATATCGAGGGATACTGAGCGAGGGTTGAAGTTGGTGGTATTAGGAGAGCTCTGGTTCTGGGAATATACAATACTGTTCAGCCGCTCTGCCATACCTACGGTATATTATTTAGATGGCGGAACGCCAAATGCGGAAATATACTCACGTGAGTCATAGGACGGGTTAACTCGTCTCTTCTTCATATCGGTAAAGAACTCATCTACACTATAGTCATGAGACCTCTTTGAGCCTGTAGAATGTGCGTCTGAGCGTAAAGATTCCCATGGTGAGAGTTGTTGATTGTGGAGGAGAATGTCATTGGAGGGGTGACTAGAATGAGGATAGGGTGGAGGGTGATTAAGCTCCGGGGACGGGGTTGATAAGATGCCAAAATGAGAAGCTAGTAAAGCGAGGTGTGAGAGAGGTTTTGATGGAGGAAGAGAATAAGTATACCATCTGAACTAGTTGAAGAATGAGACTTTGAGCGAGATTGGGGAATTCTTGAGTCAGAGGTGGTTGAGGGAGATTTCGAAGGGATGGGTTTTGCATCTGGCAATCGGGAGGCCGGGTCACCGCGGACACGGGAGACGTATGCGGGGTCAACGACAGTGATAGCCTTGGAGTGCTTGTGCTGTTGGTGGTGCTCCTCTGTATGGATCTTTTCATGTTTCTTTAGATCTTGGGGGCGCTTGAAGGGTTTCTTGCAAATCTAGACAGGGGTGTGTGAGTCACTGACATGTTGAATAGAGAAACTGACAGTTACCTCGCAGACGTGGGGTTTGAGAGGAGTATGCACTGGTGGTATGGAAAAGTGAGAAAACGGGCGAGGATGTGAGGGGAGACAACCGACCTCGGAGGTGACTAGTGATGTGATCTCGCTTTGCACAGGATGTACCGCAGTCCTTCCACTTGCAAGTCAGACATAGATTGTTTGTGCTCTTTCTACCGATGTGGTCGTTGCATAGGTGATTGTAGAGGGCCTCTGGATCAGCAAAGGAGAGAGTACAGTCTACCCATAAGCATTTGTGAGTAGCTGGAGGGTCGGGAGAGGAAGCTGCGGAGGAAGCAGAAGCAGAAGCTTGAGATGGGGAATGCGGGGAGGGAGGAGGAGGAGACATTTGATGTGGATGGAATAAGGTCGACATTAAATTGTTTTTATTTTTTTTTTCTTTTTATTGAGAATGAAGAGTTGCCAAGCTAAATATTTCGATCGAATACAAGCCAAGCCAAGAATCCAAGAGACTCTTGGCGATACCACGTGATATATCTACTTCCGGGGTCCTTGGCAGCAGTTGGCACTGCCAAGATTATTCTTGGCTGTCTTCGTTCACTCGCAATACTTTGACCCATTCACGATAATTGAAATCCCCTTGTCGGTCACTAAATGCCCCTTTAAAAAAATTATCAATCTATATAAATTGTTAACATTAATCAAAAATAATTATAATTATTACTTACCTCTTGCTCACTCATTCGCTCACCCATCTCTCCAAGCCACTTTCTCATCTCTTCCACCTTTACCATCCCACTATCATTCTCATCAAATGACTCAAACGCCTCGAGCAGCTCAGCTTCCGTGTCAAACTCAAACAGCCGTTCACTCATCATCGTAAGAAACATCGTAAAATTGATCCCTCTCTCCCTATCTTCTTCTCGAGTTCCACTATCCACCCCAGGTCGGGCGCTTAGAAGCGAATCAAGCATCTCTTTTGTAGGCGTAATCCCTTATTTGTAATGATTAAAATCAGCCACCCTGGAAAAAGATTGATAATAACATACCAAGACTCGAGAAAATCTCCTTCAAATCCCTTTCATTCACCCATCCATCCTTGTCATGATCGATCAACTGAAACGCTTCCTTAAACTGCTGAATCTGAGGTGGTTGAAATAGCGAAAACACCCCTGAAGGTTCCCGACGTGCTCGCGATTTTTGCGACTTGCTAGCTTTCGTAGGTGTAATATTCGGTGACAAGTATTGAGACATTGTTATCGTTCTCCACAACTCCAGTTCTGTGGCTGTGCGCCAAGCATCTCTGGCTCACTGCGCCCATTCATTATGATCCGGTTTCTATCGTACTACGAAATACTGTATTTTTGCATACATCTGAACATATACGGCACTGCAATGCGATGCTTTCACGGCGTTACTCTCCTGGTGTGAACCCACCACATGATCCACAACGCCCATGCCTTTGGTAATCTTTTAACGGCCGAAAGTATAAATGACTTTGCCCCCATACTCATGTACACAGGTGGCTTCTTCCTCAGCGCTTTACCAACAACAATCTTTGCAAATGTATCCGTCGCCATCGAACCCGGAACCTGACTCGCGTGAATCCGCTGTATAATATTCGGCAGATACTTTGCATACAGCGAGCCTTCTGGAAGTTTGTATCGCGTCATCCCATTGGTTGCTATATTTGACTTGATCCCTCCTGGCGCAACGTGGAAAACTTTGACATTAAAAGGTCTGCATTCCATTGAGAGCACATCACTTATACTCTGCAACGCGGCTTTTGACGCGCTATAAACCCCATTCCACGGTGTCGCTCTGTTAACAATATGACTTGTCAGCAGTCAAGTTGCATCAAACAAACATCTTTTTGATTCTCACATCTCACCCACAATGGAACCAATGTTAATGATCAGCCCACTTCGACGTTGCGCCATGAGTGGAACGACTGCTTTTGCAACGCGTATAACCGCGAACGTGTTGGTCTCGAAATTGGCCTTGACATCATCGAGGTTTTGGTCGAGAAGAGGGCCTGAGAATTACCGACAGTGAGAAAAATGTTACTTTGTCTACTGCCGTTGTTTTCTTTACCTGCACAAATAAATCCGGCATTATTAACCACAATGTCGATTCTACCCTCCTTTTCCGCTATTTGCTTGATAACGCGATTCACAATCTCGTCATCATTGACGTCCAAGGCAATTTTTTCCACGGAATCGAACGGAATATCCCCAATAGTGTCGATATTCCGAGACGTCGCATAAACTTTACACCCATGTCGAGCGAATTCGGACGACCTTTTGGGTAAAAATAGTTAATGCGAAAACGAAGGATGACCGAGGCGTGATGGACACGAGAAGGATGATGAACGCTCACAAGGCGAATCCAATGCCCCCTGTGGAACAACCCGTCACCAGAACGACACGGGACATGACAGGTTGTGGATGGATGGATGATGCAGCAGTCTACAGCGGTGCGTTTGACGAAGGTTTTTAAAGCACGACGACTCCCGGCATATCGGTGCCCCGAGTTCCCACTGGGGTTTTTTTATCAGGCGCAATTTAGGTAAAATACTGAACTTAACATATCTCGTTTGTTGCGTCATCCTCTATAACGGAGGAGACTGATTAGTGGAAGACAATCATCAGTAACTTACAATAATAATAAAGATCACTTGTCTTTGTGTTATATAACGCACTCGGGCGGCCGTTCGCCAATTTCCCTTTCTTGTTCCTTTCTCTCATCATCTTTCTTTCTATCCACTCCTCCCGACCACCAGACTATTTCTATTCTTCCTCTCTTTGGGCCTCTCGGTTAGAACGAAATGCTTCTATCTCGTAAACCACTAACGCAGGTCGTCACAACATTACTACTCACCTCTGTGACCGCTGTGCAAGGCTTGGCATCTTCACGGCGCGCTACAGTTTGCAACGGACATGCTGAGCTATGTGAAAAGAGCTATGGAGCTGTGACATTTGTTGGAGCACACGATTCATACGCAATACAAACCGGAGCTGGAGAGTTCAACCGTGAGCACGGACCGTTCCAATTTCTTCATCGATGTAACTCAATATGTTTACATGGGCAGTTGCTGTTAACCAGGACCAAAGCAGTGTGTATCTCCAACTAATCTTGGACATCTAGGCTTGCTTACAAGTTTCCGACGGCAGTAACCACACAACTGAACGATGGCATTCGCATGTTACAAATGCAGGCTCATTTGGAAAATAATGTGATCAAGCTATGCCATACGAGCTGCGTAAGAACTCACAGTCTCCCTATGCCTTTCGAGAAGCTGAGTGATTTTTCAGTCACTTTATGATGGTGGATCATTGAAGGACTACTTACAACAAGGTAAGCTCATAGTCAGCCACCTCTTATTCCAATAACCCTTCTTTTAGTCAAAAAATGGCTGGATGCCAACCCCAACGAAGGTATTATGTTTAGCATGACAACCTTTGCTATTACCCAACATCCCTCTTAGTGCTTTCCCTACTCATTGTCAACATCGACAACGTACCTGCTACGCAGTACGACGCAGTGTTCAAGGCTGCTGCGCTTGACACCGTATCCTTTGTGCCCGATTCGCCAACATTGCAAGCATCAGCTTGGCCTACCCTCGGTTCCATGATTGACTCCGGAAAACGACTTGTCACGTTTCTAGACAATGGAGCAAATGCCCAGGCTGTTAACTACCTCATCGATGGTCTTTCGTTCTCTCCGTTATCTGTTTTCAATCGTTTCTGACTGTCGAATTTGGCTTTCTCCTGTATAGAGTTTACAAATATGTGGGAGACTGCATTCAACATAGTTGATCCTACGCTGTTCAATTGCTCTGTCAGCCGCACCAGGGGTGACCCTGCAACTCAGCTCTCTCTCATTAACCACTTCCTCGACAGACTTGTGTTTTCTCAACCTGTCCCGGACGTTGATAAAGCGAATGTCACCAATGCTGCTAGTGGGTTTGGTTCGCTAGGAGAACATGTTAACACTTGCACGACCATCAACAACAAGGCACCTAACTTCCTTCTCGTTGATGTATTGTTTCTTTCCGCGTCTTTCGCATTCATTTTTCTAACTCTCATGTTTAGTTCTACGAATATGGTGGCGGATCTGTATTCGAAGTGGCTGCAAATGCGAATGGCGTGACATATGCTCCAACTTCGCCAGTCGCTGCGCCACTTCCCAAGAGTTCGGCATCAGGTTCAGCGGATTCTGGATCCACCCCTAGACCAGGGAGCAACTCAGGCAATGGAGCCTCAGGAAACGGAGGAGTTGCTGTTCCTGCCAGCAAATATCTGATAGAATCCCTCGTTGTCGCTGCTGGTATCATGTTTGGGGCGTATGCTGTCGTCTAGTGCTTTCCTTTTTTTTCTTTGCAATACTCTGTCCCAGCTTAGACACTCATTTATGAACGCTATTCACTAGTAATAGAACGCAATCTATGTGTAAATTATCGTTTCCTCTCCTGCTTCCACTTGTACACCCGTGGTTTATATGTTCTCTCGTTGACTTTCCTAGACGACTTGTGCCTCTTACCTCGGGCATCAATCTCATCCTCATCGTCTTCTGAACCAGAGTCACCCTCGACCTTCTCTGGTCCACGAATTTTCTTCCTCCTTCCCTTACCCATCATCAACCGCTGCATTTCGAACTCCCTCTCTGCGTAGCGTAACTGCCTATCACGGACTAGGCGAGCAGATAGCTCTTTAAGCAGCCGGCTTCGATTTTCTCCAATGACAACCGCGGACGAATGTTTCGCAGGTTCTCCCGAATTGGCAACTGCGCTCGTCTTTCGCTTTTTGGCTTTTCGTTTATTTACGGGCGTTATCCAGCCTAAATCCAGCTCCTTTTCGGCTCTGTCATCTGCTTCAGTGCTAACGCGTTTAGAACCAGGCAACTCTCCAGCGGATTTGTATTTTCGCGCTAAAAGGAAAAGTAGTAGTCCCGGATAAGCAGAATACACTGACGCTGAATAACCTACCTTCTTCCTCGCTGTCTACGAAAATTATGTGTTTTGGTGTCCGTCGACTAGAGCCTGGTGAGCCCGAAGTGTTGGGAATGACACCAGCATCTCGTAAAATTTGCAATTCTTCCGGCTCCAAATTATAAGAAGAATCACCCTGAATCGAAAAAGGCTTGATCAAATCTGCCATCGCCATTAGTTGGCTTTTGAGCCTATCAATTTTCTACATAAACTCGATGAGATGTGACACAAATTCCACTCTCGGAGTGGCAGGAAGAAGTATGTGAAGAAACACCCTGAACGGATCAGGAAGGTCCCCAGTCGTAAGGTATGAACGATGACTCATGTAAACGATAACGTATGAGTGTCCCTCTCAAATAACTCAACATCTAGCTCGAGGGTCAGGGTTGCCCTGCGTCAATCAGCTATAAAACATATTTTGATACCGATGAGGTTCGCGCTTGTTGTAAGAAATCTCTTAATCCGCCATTAGCTGCACCTCCCTAATTTGTCTCATGTCAGATCAATCACAACATTCTCATGACATAGGCCTAGCCAATCTACCATACACCCGCCGTGGACGAAGAGCTGCAGCTGCGCTCAGGGAAAAAGACCCCAAAACAGCCACTTCTAATACTCCTGTAGAAACTCCGCAGTCAGCACCACCTGCTCCAAATGTAGTTGCTGATTCCACACCTGCGCCGCAGCCACCATCCAATATGTTCACATCCTCCGTATCAATGATTGCTCCGCTACCTGGGCAGCCCCAGCCCCAATACCAACCTCAGCCTTTCACATACGCGCCTGTCCCACAACAATTTCCTCCACCACTTCCCACTACCATTCACAGCGCAATGTCTCATGACCGTTGGGAAAATATGGCGACCCTATTCAGCTCTATCCGAGAACATGCCCGCGGATTTGAATACCCGAGTGTTAGCGTTGCTGCACTAGAGACTGTTTTGATCCGATTGTATTTGGAAAGTCCTGTTGGTCTTGGGGCACAGCCAACTATGGCAGCTCTACTCCAAAATCAAGCGGCGTCATCGCAAATGAATGGACCACGGCTGCCGAATGCTGCAGCTAGTGGATCAGGCAGAAGCAACGATACGTCCGACGGAAATGGCAACGGCGAAGAAAGTTCATGAATGTCTTTTTTTTCTACTGCATTCTGGGTTGTACAGTAGTATTTAATTACCCGCATGTACTTCTATAGGTGATAGCATCTGCATACTACTCTAATCTTTGCAATGCAAGCATTTTCCTCTGATCCGCTCGTAGTTCCAATTTTACGCAACATATATCACTCTCGTTTTTCAATCCTAGACTTCATAACTCTAAATGGAATACGAGAGAGAAGCATTTTAGGATTGCACGTCCCCACCGACAAAGCAGAGGATTTTGGAACTATGCGTGAGCAAGTGGTCAGGCCCGAATGGAAAATAGCGTCGCTGTCACACTTAATGTGCAGCGACTTCCTGTCGAGCTAACATGAAGTATGGACCCGCTGTAAAGACTCGCGACTGCAAGAGTAACATGATGGCCCGGATGCCAATAGCTTGGACGGCGATGGTTCGTTGGTTCCATCGCAATCGGCGCACGGGAGGAGCTTTCAAATTACCCATCCCGTCAAAAATAGGCGCGCATGCGTGAAGGCTTTCAGTTATTCAATGAGAGTGCGGGTGTTATTGCCCCTCTGAGCCAGTCTATGTCAGCTCGGTAGCACGCAAGACAAGGACCTAACATGAAGTTATCCGCAAAATTTAAAATCAGTCGAGCTCCACGCGAGAATGACGAGGTTGTCTAGATTGAGTGCTAAATAGAGTGTGCATCGCAGAGCCATGTTTGGAAGCGGTAGATACGACCCATGAGAGCCTTCCATAGAAGCAACCAGCTCCACGTATGATATTCTCTTGACCCCCGTTATACTAACGAAGACCCAAATATAGCCTTCACCGTACTGACGAGCGATAATATCGACGACCTCTAGTAGGCTGATGATACTCTATACGCTGGTCATCGTGCCAAAGTATCATGCATGGCTAGGAAAACGGTCGGCACGTGCTTATGGATACATGACGGCATGAACAAAATGCCCGAAGTCAGATCCGGATTATTTCGCCCCGCTTGACCCCATCCATCATGTCTGCTCTCAGCTTTGCAAAGCAAGCATTTGGTCGTGAAAAACCTCACGTAGGCTTCTCGTGGTCTATCTAGATCTACTCTAACAGGTTATCAGTCCTCCATTACAGACTGGGTGGATATTCTTACTTCGACTGGGGTCGAGGAGGAGGCGTACGATGGGTAAGGCGTCAATCTTGAGTATATTTAGCAGTGATTAACACAATCACCAGAATTCCAGAGCTGGTTGATTCGATCAATTTGCAGGCAGCCGGGTTAGCTCGGAGTCTACTTGCATGACTCGCACTCATACCCTTTCGTAGACCTGCTGAAGCATCCAGGGCGCTGCGGAAAAAGTTGAAGCATGGAAGTTCACATCAGCAGTACCGTTCTCTCGTTGTAAGCACCTCGCTAGTTGCTCGTTTACACTATCTGATCGGTCTGCTAGCTTCTCAAAGCCCTCGTTGAAAACTGCGGGCAGAAATTCCAAAGTGCGCCTTGCTTTGCATCATTCATCTACGGGGCGTGACTTCTACTTCTAGCCACCTTTGCCGATGGCCAACTTACGGATGCATTGAAAAATATTTCTGCCGATCCAACTGTTGACAAGAGGGTTCGCAAGAAATTGATGCTTGTTCTCGCTTCGTGGCGCGATCAATTCAGTTCTGACCCTTCCATGACGTTGATCGCGGGTTTGCACAAACAATGTACCAAAGAAGGCAGGAGACAAAGCCACCAAGAAGTAGCTCATCTTATCGGGCTACCTGCTGTAGATAAAGAAAAAATTGAGAGGGATGAAGCGAAGCAGAGAGCAAAAAAGGAAAAACAGCTGGAGAAGGCGAGGAAGGAGGAAGAAAGGCGAAATCGACATCAATCAAGCGCAGATCAGTCACAGCGCGCACCTTTCATTTTTGAAAAGGTGCATGCGATTTTTAGCAAGATCAAGGGATGTCTTTGACCCTCGGCAGTAGGATAAACCCAAGGTATTAGCAAGCATCGTGGAAGCTTCTCAAGCTTCCAGCAATCTAGTCAACGCCATTACAGTCAGTTTAATTCGCTCTTCGTCCTTCAATGCATTCCCATTATGTCTTAGCTCGTAAATCCGGAAACAGAAAGTTTGGAGACCAATGTGCGCGTCCAAGAGTGCCTAGAACAAGCTAAGCAGACAAGAAAGTCGCTAATTAGGTATATTCGAGTACGTTATCAGGTCACATTCACCCAAGCGGCATGTCCCCACTGACTATGCCGAACATAGTTAGTGGAGAATGAGGAACTCATCGGGACCCTGATCGAAACGAATGAACGGATCATGGCTGCTCTGGATATGTACGAAAAACTTTTGACCAAGAATCCAGAGTCTGCAGAAGATATCTCAAGTGCTGTGACCGCCGGTCTCGCCGCAGCAAAAATTGACATGCCTGCAGACGAAGTCAATGCCTTCCAAGAACGCCAACGGGCGGCCGCAGAACGAGCCCAGGGGTCGGACAATGTCCAGGGGTGGAAAAATTCTCAGGCACCGGATGATCATCTTCATCCAGATCTTCAAGATCTCAATTTCGGCCCGCTGGGGGAAGCGTCAACCAAGTTACCACCTCCTCTTCGCCCCTCTACGCTCTCCGACGATAGTAAGGAAGACTCGTTTGGCGCTCGTGGTTCGCTCTCAGACTACAGTGATTACTCCTCAGATGAGGAGACACATGCCAATACGTCCGGCTCGCCATCTACCAAGCGGGGCAGGAGGGACTACGTAGATGTGTCTGACGACCCGGATGATGAGCCGTACGTCAGAGCTCCTCTAACTCAAGTGAAGGACGACGACCCCTTCGCCGATCCATTCGCTGACGAGATTGCGGTTGGACCGCCAAAGAGATGGTGACAATCAGTCGTTCGGTTATCTAAATGGATGGATGGATATACTATGTGTATTTTACCCGTTATTGTATTACAGAGATGTTCGTCTGGGTTGCCTCATGGACCATTAATCCAAGTATGGCTTGCAACCACGATGTAAGGTCTGCACACAGAGATTTGACCTTTTATCAGCGGTTTACTACAGCGTCGTGCATGATGCACAGGGCTAATATTGCTCGCCTAAACCCACTCGATAGTCTCACCTCGTCCAATCCAGAATGGCTTTAGGGCCACTGGCAAGCGAAGGGCGACAACATTGCCTTCCTCACCATAGACTGCACCATTTTCAAGCAGAGCGATTATGAGGCGGGGTATAGCAGCCGCAGTGCCGTTCAACGTGTGTGCAAACGGGATAGCTGTTGAGGATGGAGGCTCCGAAACTTGCTGGGGGGCAGGCTGTCGGCGATAGCGGATATGGAGACGGCGCGCTTGGTAATCTGTACAGTTCGAAAGCGAAGAGACCTCTCCCCAACTGCCTCTTCCTGGCATCCATGCTTCTATGTCGTACTTCTGATAAGCACTCGCGCCAAGCTCCTCAGTGGGCATATTTAATACCCTTAAGACATGAGTCAGATAGTGTATCAGAATTATGCATCGCAAAACGGTTACCTGAAAGGAATTCCAAGCCCAGCTAGAATGGCTTTCTGAACCTCGAGCATATCCTCCATCATCTCTTCACTCTTGTCTTCCGATGTGACGCTAAACAGCTCTATTTTCGTGAACTGATGCACGCGGTATAGACCTCGGGTATCTGTCCCTCGTGCTCCCGCCTCAGCCCTGAACGAATGACCCACACCGACGACTTTAAGCGGTAATGCGGTCGAAGGGAAAATTTTATTCGCGAACATGCCTGCCAATGGGATTTCAGAAGTACCGGAAAGTACAAGTTCTGGAGAGGCAGGTGGGGTATTGATATGATACATTTGTGTCATCGGCGGGTCCGAGTTATCGCGTGGTTGGAAGCCGCAGCGGCTGGCAATATCGGAGCGTACGACATCTGGTGTAAGTACGGGTGTAAAGTCGTGAGCGAGAGCAACTGAAATAGCGTAATTTGTCAAAGCAACTTCTAATAGCGCAGCTTCACCCAAGAGATAGTACCAGGATGAGCCCGTTACTGTTGAGGCGCTTTCGAAATCGACGAGGCCAAGCTCTCTTCCTATAGCCAGATGATCGCGCTTGGGGTCCGCAGATATTGGTTGTGGACCATGAATTGAAAGCGTGACAGCAGCAGACTCAGGCCCTAAGGGACTATCCGGATGGGTGTCATTTGGAATAGCCAACGCAAGACGCAGAAGCTCATTTTCCAGATTTGCGACAACAGCTTCTAGTTGTGCAACCTCACCCTTCAATTGAGAGGCCTCTGTTAGAGCAGCTTTCTTAGCTTCAGTATCACCTCTTTCCGCTGCCTTTCGGATATCATCCCCAACTAAAGAGCGGGCATTTCTCTTAGCATTCAGGACGTTTAACAATCGTCTGTGCTCCGTATAGGTGCGAACGACGTCTTCAATTGCGTTATCAGGTAAAGGTGATTTGCGATTAACGGCATTGAGCGATTTTTTTAGAGGATTTTCGGCGATGGCCCGATAGTCAATACGCGGGAGAGGGAGTGAGCTCGTTCCTCGAGTAGGATGTATGCTGGAAGAATGGTTGCATCTGCAATAACTTTTAACTCAATCTCGCATTAGTTCAGGATAAAAAATTTGCAAGAACGAGCGACTCACCTAGCCTTAAGCTCGCTCGCCGTAATGTTGCAGTTAAATGGCGAGAAAGCATGGCTAGGTCTGGGAACGTGACAGACGCGCCGCATTTGTGTCACGCGCACCCATCTCGTTCCTCGTAAATCTCATGGCTGTAGAATCCTCTTCAAAAACCGCGACAAAGTCAGCAGAAACGCCCTACGAACTTCCATGGTAAGATGAGCGGCCTGCACTACGTATTGATTTGGTTAACGTCGTTCCTAGGGTCGAAAAATATAGGCCACACGCTTTGGACGATGTAGTTGGAAATGCAGATACGATCGACCGTCTCAAAGTGATTGCGAGGGATGGTAATTGCCCCCACCTAATCATATCCGTATGTGATATACAACTCGTCCTGTAGTTTCTCATCATCAACCCTTAGGGCTTGCCTGGGATTGGTAAAACAACGAGTATACATTGTCTTGCCCATCAATTACTCGGAGACGCGTACAAGGAAGGGGTACTTGAATTAAACGCGTCAGACGAGCGGTACAGAATAAACTTTTTACGCTGTTCCTTTTCTAAGCTTTGAGTCTAGCGGTATCGACGTTGTTAGAAACAAGATCAAGGCCTTCGCGCAGAAGAAGGTTACCTTGCCCCCAGGGCGGCATAAGATTATCATTCTTGACGAGGCCGACAGGTTAGCAAATCTACAGTCTGTCAAGCATATCATAATCGTTCTCTCCGGAAAAGGCGGGGTAGGGAAGTCATCCGTTTCTGCACAGCTAGCATTCAACCTACATGCGTCTTCTCCGACGGCAAGAGTAGGCATCCTCGATGTCGATCTGACAGGACCTTCAATACCCAGGATGCTTGGTGTGGATGGGCGTCCGGTTCATCAAAGCAGCGATGGTTGGGTGCCTGTCTATGCGGATGGGCCAGAAGCAAGACTGGCGTGCATGAGTGTCGGATTTTTGTTGAAGAACAAGGGGGACTCTGTGGTATGGCGAGGTCCCAAGAAGAATGGAATGATCAGACAATTTTTAAGCGACGTGAGATGGGGAGAGTTGGATTATTTGGTGATTGATACACCCCCAGGTTGCGTTAATTTTTTTTAATTGCGAACATCATGTGAATCACTCTTTCGTAAAATAGGAACATCGGATGAGCACCTTTCATTAGTTGAGCATATGGCACCAGTTCAGTCACGGTTATCTGCGGTTATTGTGACGACGCCGCAAGCGGTTGCGTTGATGGATGCGATGAAGTGTTTATCGTTTACTAGGGCTGTAAACCTTCCCATTCTTGGACTGATAGAGAACATGAGTGGGTATGTTTGTCCATGCTGTGGCGAGGTTAGCAATGTGTTTTCAACGGGAGGTGGGGAAGAGATGGCGCGAAGAGAAGGGTTGAGATTTTTGGGGAGTCTTCCTGTTGATACTGAGCTTGTTACGCTGCTTGACACTGGGAAAGCAGAGATTGAGGATTACAAGAAGACGAGTTCAGCAAAGTTGTTTTCGAGAATTTTAGAGCAGATTATTATTATTGATTAGTAGTTCAACCAAACCAACTTCCGAAAAAGGCAAATGTTGCAGGGCACGACTTATGCCAACGCGATTGAACGCGGTGCCGATTTTACTTTGCCTCCTCTTCCCCTGATGCCACAGACGACTCCCCATTGAGCCCCCCCGCCCGCTTTCTCTCCTTGTTTGTTCTTCTTATCTCTTCTATACCTGTATCTACTCGTCTCCATCCATCTCACACTATATCTTGTCTCTGCTACCCCAGAGGCGCGTGTTATACGCCCTCAATCGATTACCCAACAGCTCATATCTATCTTCATCTAGATAGCAGCAGAATTCATTGACTCCAAATCATGACCGACGTTCCATACACAACCCCCGAAGAGGATCCTTTTAACCGGCTACCTTGCGTTCTGCAACCACGCCGAAGAAGCTCCAGCTTACTTGATAGATGGATTCAAGAGCAGCGCAAAAGTTCCGATGACGACTCACCCCCACAATCCCCTCAAATCAAGTACCCCGCAAATCCCGAGCCAACTAATCATTGTCATCTGTCGCAAGATGACATCGTGACATTAGATAATTATGACCTAGTCAACGACGACGACATCCCAAAATCACTTCCCCATGTATGTCCACAGCTTTAATCTATTTTTTTTTATCATTTGCCTCACCACGAACAAGGTGGCTACCACGCCGACAAAGCGTTCTCCGAAAATTTTACCATCGCCAAACTCCCTCCGCAACTTCAAGCCTTTTCGTTCCATTTCTCCAGCCGCATCTCCTCTTCTGGACACAACCCAATATCGCCCGAGATTTTCCCTCCTTCAACGCACATCGCGCCACACTCCAGAAAATGATAGTAGAAAGTCAATTCACCAACACAGCAGATCTACTAGTCTTTCCGCCTTGAACTTGACAGGAAGAGACACCCCTACAGGTGACAATGTCAACGTCAGCACGCCAAAAAAATGGCGCCCCAGTGTCCTTGGACATTTTTCTTCCCCGTCCAACTCCCGAACCTCCGCCCCATCAGATACAGATTACACCCCGTCTCGCCCTAGCATTTCATCCGCAGATACTGCCACCTCCAGTGCTGCAACAACCGAGTGTGACCTCCCATTAACACCGTCAAGGTTAAACTTGTTTGACTCCATCCGATTCCGAACCAGGCCCAACAGAAGTTTTTCCGCTTCCACTTCAGGTACCCGCTCAACCGATTTTCTTCAGTCAGAAAAGTTGGGACAATCCTTGGGTCCTTCAAGTACTCTCGCCTTGCAAACTGTTTTTTCCCATACAGAAAGCACCACTTCGGGGCTTTCACATCACCAAACACACGCGGCAAGACCGCCCTTTGCTCCAAAACCGGGATCGAGGCTAGCATACCTTGATTGCGATTTAAGTGACGACGGTGACGATGATCAGACGTACCACGCCATCGTACCAGCAAAGAAACAGCCCGATCTTACTCGTCCCCAGGTGGCGTACTCCTCGGGCAAGCCTTTGTCTCGTGTTACCCTCTCGTCCCTTAATCCACGCCAAAGAAAAAAGAAGAGGCTAGTTATCAGTGGCGTTGGGCCCAAAGATGTAAGAAAGTTTGAAGGTGTAAAACGATGGTGCGAGGTGAGCTTATGCTTCTTCCGCCAATATTATGCAACCATATGCCGCCTCTAAAGCTCCCTGTTTTGCTGCTTACAAAGTTTACGGAAGCTCAAGACAAAATTATGCCCTCCCCTTCACCCTTTCGCTGTAAACCTATGTGTAATCCAATATCTCCTCGACTCATCCTATTACGACCCTTCGCCTGCCTCAATCTCCAGGCGACATGATTTTGTTTTCCCTCTTGTACATACATTGGAACCCTAGTTGTACTATCACTATCGCCGCCTCCATACCCACTTACCGCGGTACCCCATACCCCTTGTTGTATAATACTTGACAATTCGAAACTTGACGCAATTCATTCGTGAGTTCATACGTCGAAAGCTTAAGTTGATATTGAACCAGCCAACGGGATGCCGCCTTTCTTTCAAAGTAAGAAGCCACGGGTATAGGCCCATTCTGTCTTGTGGAGGCAGGTCCAAAATAACCGAATAAACCCTTTTGCTGTGGCTATAAATAGTTCGATCTATTCAATCTTATGTCGAGCAGCATCTGTCATTACTGTTTCGGTTTTCTCGGACATAAGCCCCACATTTATGTCTTCGGACGACCACAGCAAGGCCAGCAGTCAAGCTGAATTAACACCGCTAGTCATCGTCGAAGGTTTTCTAGGTGGCGCAGGCGCCATCTTGTGGGCTGGAATTCAGGAGTATCTCAACGACGGCCGTGGCGACAACTACACGCCCAGGAGAGTCATATTTCCCAGGTTAAAGCTTTCTAAATGATTATCAAGTATGTTATATCTGATAATCCTCGTGTAGTATTGGACCTGTGAGTTCCTTACATGACCGTGCATGTGAGCTCTATTATGCTCTGCGTGGAGGCACCGTCGATTACGGGGAGGATCATAGTCGAGTACATGGTCATTCGAGATACGGTCGTTCCCATTCTACCGGACTATACCCTCTGTGGTCTCAACAATATCCATTACATTTCTTTGGACATTCTGTCGTAAGCTGTAGCTTTGCCTCCCCCCTTAGCCTATGGCTGACACGTTTCCTAGGGCGGGCCGACCGTTACAAAACTACAATTCCTTTTAGAGAGCAGTCACTTTAGCTTGGATGATCATCCAGACATGGTATTGTCTATTAATGCGGGTAAGTCCTCTCTACCATACATGCGGTTGGTATTTTATACGAATCTCTGCTCTCAAGTAAATTCCCCGTTTAGAGGTACACAGCTCGTTTACATTCTCGGAGAACACACGACCGACGTTCCCTCGGTACGACGCTTCTCGATCGGATCTTTGATAGCTTTTTGGATAAATCTAATAGCATTCTTCTCCCCTGTCTTACCTCGTATCCTGGATCTCCATACTGAATCGCGGTCGATGTCTTACAGAGAACGATCAATCACGACACTCCTTAGACAGCTTTGGCGTAGTGACTGGGCAGAAAGCAAGGATGCTACCCCTTTCGATATGACTTTCATTGCTGCTGATGAAAGAGAGGCCAATCTAGAGGGGTACACAAATGCCGGAACGTATTATAGGAGCTATGTCTCTCGTATAGTTAGTGAGCACTTTTGGGGTTGACTTTGCCACTAACAAATAGATGTAGAACACCAATATGCCAACTTGTTGCTTGACCGCGCCAGTGTTTTCTTTGCTCTTCTTGCCGTTCTATCTCGCATCACGACTAATGTATGCCTTCAACTTTACGCTATTGCGGCCAACGCCTTCTTTCCTTAAAACATCATCGACTTCTCTTATTCAGCACTATCCTCGCAAACGTAGGGTTCAAGTTGGTGAAATCAGCGATGAACTACGACACAATGATGGCATAACTCCACTCTTCTCACAGTGGCATCCTCTTCCGTGCAGGTAATTGTCTCGCACCTTGATCAGTATCTGAACGAATTGATCTGTTTATCATCTAGCTTAACTAAATGCAATCACCACAGGCGTGATCCCATCCTTGGAAATCTCGAACGCGGAGTGTGGCATGTGTGCGAGGTTGAAGAAAGCCACCATCTATCGTTATTACCAGCTTGGAGAGAAACGTTGCAGCAGAGAACCTTCTGGCAGAATCTAGGAATCTGGCTCTGGCACATAGACGACAAAGGAATTGGGCTTGTATCGAAGCCATAACATGATCTTTTTGTAATTTTTAGAGATGATAAACGAATGCGGGAGTTGGACGGTATGGCGGGTAGCGATGTTCGAATGATCGCGAAAAGAAGTGCAAAGAGGGCGAGGTACGAAAAGCGAACAAGAAGATACAGTAAGGAGAGACGATATGGTGCAATAGCTTATAGTAATAGGAAGAGGTGAGGATTTGCATTAAAATGGGTACGCAAGCCTAAAAAAAATGAATAAGAAATAGAATATCGAAGGATGATTCTCTTTATTGACAAAAAGTGGAAGTCCAGTAGACGGAAAATTAACGGTAAATGCCTGATGAAAACCGGTTTTAAATCAGCGCCCGGGGATATTACCTCGTTGGTTCCACTCAATTGGATTCAGAGCTAGATTTGGTGTGCTTCGAGTGTTATCACTATGCGCGCCGCGCCCTAGATTATTCATGTTTCCACGGCCGCTGCGGTTTGGAAACGAACGGAACTGGGTGTTCCTTCCATGGCTGTGTTGGGGGTAGTTTTGTTCCCGGCGTCCTTGCTGACGGCGAAACGATGGTGAAGCATTTGGCCCACCAGCATCACCAAATCCACCCCGGTGCATTGTTGCAGATGCATGCGGCACTTGTGGGGTATGCGGGGCCGCATGCTGCTGCGCTTGACGAAAGGCTTGACTTTGTACCCAAGCGATGTTAGCAGACGGAACAGAGGGGCGTGAAGGCGTCACAGTAGCAGGAGGAGGGCCAGGGAATGGATAAACAGGTGGCTGCGGATACTGAGGCCAGCCTTGTACGTTCGTTACTGGGTGCTGGGGCACAGCAGGTGAATGAGCGCCTGCCATATATTGATCGAGTGCTTCAGGTTGATATACGGCGATCAGTGCACCCTGCTCATTCTGAATGAACCCCGTAGGAGCCAATGGCGCCTTGTTGCTCACCTGCTGCGACGGAGCACCTTCCAAAGCCGAGCTCCTTGCAGGGGGTGGCTGATAGGGGATGTAAGACTACAAAACAACTCAGCTGAATCTTTCGGAACTTTGCAATATTCTAAAGCGCGCACCCCGTACATTCCGATCGAATGCCAACCACCCGGGTTTGGTGTACCTACATTGACTTCTGTTCCTGGACGTCTAGAGAACGATGCGGGGATCTGTGATTGATTCAAAGGGTAGCCAGGATATCCTATATATGGCACCGAGTACGGTATGGGACCATATGGGTGCGCCCAAGGTGCCGGCGTGAAATAGCTACCTGCCGTAGGGTACTGCAAAGGCGTCGAAGTGGTCGGAGTGGTGGTCGCGGGAAGAGGCACGTCAGCCACCGTTGGAGGTTGTTCGCCGTACCACTCGCGATAACCTTCGGAAGCGGGTGCCGCCGCACTCGTAAACGAGGTTCTGGGAGAAGAAGCATCAGGTTCTCCAGAGGAATCAGCCGCAACCGCGGTGTCATTAGGCGCCTCAACAGCTTGGGTTGTGGCGGTTTCTGTATAAACCGGAGGCTCTTGTTCTTCCACCGTTTCTGCTTCATTTGAAGGGTTTTCATGCGGAGCTGCCGTCCCTAGACCACGATGATCTTGCACCTGAGGATCGTGCCCTTGAGAATCGGGCGCCTCGGACAGCTTGCCCGGCTGAATGTGATGACGGCGATGACCATATTGGGGCTGGTTAAACCTGCTGCGGCCTCTGCTGTATTTCCAGGAGCCTCGCGGTGGGTTACACTCTCGGAGTTGGACACGCATGGCGCGACCATTATACACACGGTTGTGCTAGAGCCAAAACTCAGGGCGAGTGCATAACGAGATGCTGAAGAAATCTACCTCTTCATAAACTGCACGGGCGGGCGACTCTGTATTATTGTACTTCACGAATGCAAAGGCGGCCTGAGAATTGACTGATAAAACATTGATTTGAGTCACGAGTAAGAATATCTGTGGCATAACATACGTGGTCGGACTATTTTGACGCTTTCCAACCCACCAAACCGAGCAAAGAACTTGAACACTTTTTCTTCATCCCAAGCACCGGGCCCAAAAGTCTCAAGGCCTCCCACAAAGAGGGTGGTAGGGTCGATGCTTCTCTCGCTGTTTGAGAGTTCACCAGGACACGTATCTTCCTTGCCACCTGACTCGTTGAAAGGCAAGCTTTGAACGCTATTATTCGCGGTTGTCGGGGTGATAGGAAATGCCGACCCAGGTGTCTTTGGAGTAAGGGGGGACCGTCCTAGACCTGGTGTAGCTGGCATCTCCAGCTCTTGACCATGATCTTTACTATTTAGATCAGTCTGAGCGTCGTTGAAGGGGTATTCCATGCGTTTGTTCTGTTGTGGGATTGTCAAAGAGGTTGACCTGCGAGTGCGGGCATGTATTAGACGTCTTTCCATGAAACAACGGGAAAAACAACCTTGCGCGTCTGTTAGGCTCTTTTTTCTGATTCTTGATCCCAGATTCCGTTTTGTACGACCCCGAAACGTCGCCAAGTGGCGGGAAGTCCATGTCGGACCATCTAACTGGAGGAACAGGTGACCGATTAGGAGAGGTCGGAGTAAACGCTATTGCGTCATCTCTATTCTCCAATTCGCTATCCGCGACAGCACCTATAGATGTAGTATTGAACTGTGAGGTATCTGAGGACACATCCACACTCTTTCGAGAAAGGTCAAGGGAATCAGTACTAGACGGAGCGCGGAATCGCGCCGATTGTTTATGAAGCGGATGATTTGCTACGTTGCTTTGAAAAAAGGGGCTGTAAGGAGGACGCTGCTCAAACCCGAGAAAATGGGGCTGATGTGCCCAAGTCACCGTGAGATGTGGAACTCGTCTGAGGGTCTGAATGGCTCATGTGTAATAAGTCTATAAAGGGTCGAAGATAAACGTACCATCAGAGCGTTTATGCAGTCATCGCGGTGTTTCCATTTGACTTCCCAGCATCCCGCGTCCATCTCTGGGCAACGGGAAGCATTATGCGGAGCTGGATAAAGTTTGCATTCCTCGCCGGCGCTCTCGAATTCGGATTCTGGGTGATTTCGAACACTCATCTTTGAACTATGTATTGGCGACTCACCAGTAGCTGGCTTGCGTGACTGGAGTGGATCGAAAGTTTCCAACTCACCAAAGAATGCAGCCATAGTGCGGATCGTCTGGAATAAAGGGTACGTCGTCGGCCGCTACTCAGAGATTAAAAATTGAGTGACAAATTCACCTCAGCATCAAATGCAAGCGGACACAAAAAAAGACTTGGTTTATCAAAAATGACTCCAGAGTCGTCACAGCGATTTTCTGCGTCAACCGCTTCGCCATTGTAGCAGATGGAATAGAACCTGTGGAATAATTAGAAGAGAACTAACTAATATTTTTCTGGAAACTCACTTTGCATTTCCGGGACGCGCCACTCTCATAGCGGATGGGAGTGGTAATTCCTTAACTTGAGATTTGATTTGTTCGTCGCCTGTATATAAGCTTCCTTCCGCAATCTTTACTGGAATATGTTGTACAGGTGTGCTAACACTGGTCTTAACATGAGAAGTTAGCTGAGAAGCGAACACCTACCGATAGGATATTAATAAGGTTCTGAAAGCTCTCGCAGGCTCGTAGCGCAGTGTACGACCCAGAAAATACTTGGGTGGGTTAGAATGAAGTGTATGAATTAATGACGCTGCAGAGGCAGCGTCCTAAAGAAGTGTGAAGACTCTCATAGGGCGAGGCATGGAACAGCAGATACCTCGCACTGAACGAAGGCACAGACACCGCCTTTAGAGTCACGGACAACTTTAATATTCTTGACTTCTGTGTGTTCAGATAGATGCTCTGAGAGAAGCCGAGTAAGCTCCTGTTGATCAACGTTAGACGGGAGGCTACAGCGCGAAATTGTGAGCTAGATGTGCATATATGCGCTTCGATGAACGAAGATACCTCCCAACAAAAACGCTGGCATCGTGAGGCATTCTTTCTTCTTTTCTTTTGAGTGTAGAGGTGAGAATTCGGTGTTCAGTTTGAGCGGTATGCGCGTCAACCTGGAGGGAGATTTCAGGGCTTTGGGGAGAGATTTCAGGGGAAGTAGGGAGAGTATCAAAACGAGTACCCCAGGTGCGCATACGAAGAGTGGGCCTAGGAGGCATGATTGGGATAGTAGTGGTAGAAGAAATAGGTGTGGGCGAAGATTGTGTGACACTCAAACTTTTCTCGTTACAAAAATATATATTTATCATGTTTGAACATGAGATAGCGCGCCATCAGAGCGGCAATGCGCCATCACCCACGTTTTACGATGCCCGACACAAGCTCCAGAAGCGATGATCATACTCTGTGTCCAGCTCGCTCGCCTCATGTCATGCCAAAGGAAGCAGCACACGTCCGGAAATAGCGAGTCGGTTCCAATTCAGTCCATAAATCTCTTGTCGTGGTTAAAACTTCTCCATAGAGATCAGAAGCGTAGGCATCTACGCGGAACAGGAAAGCAAATGGATCGACGCCCTTTCTCGTACTAGGCAGCAGTCAAATCAAAAGCTTTTTATACATTGTGCAGCCCCAGAATACGCAGACAGCAAATTTGCACTCAGGCACAGGCGCGTGAGCGAAAAAAGCGGTCCCGAAAATCAATTCCACGAATTTCCTGAGCAAAGCGGATGAATAACCATAGGAGATCGACAGTAAGGTATGGAAAACCAACAGCTTTTTTAGGCTCAAGCTGAGAAAAAAAAAAGTCGGCAAACTCCGACGCCTTTTCATCCGACCTCCGTCAGCCTTCCCTTCATCGCGTCCACTAGACATGTCCGACGATGGCTATGACGGCGGTGTAAACGATGATTTTGATTATGGTGGTGCTGGGTATACTTTTATTCGTATGCATCGCCCTCAGCGTAATAATCGACTGTCTCGCACTACCTAGGTTCGCGGAGGACACATTTGTGGGTAGCGTTCTCAGCTCTAGGATACACGAAGTGCCTGACATGCGCACCTTTGCAACCGCTTAGGATGAATCTTATGACCTGCTCGCAAACGATCTTCACGATGGGGAAGCACCGAGTCAGGAAACAGGGGAGAATGGTGCCACGGCAGAAGAAGAAGCTGCACAAGTAAATGGGATGAATGGAGTAGACCCTGACCAGGATATGGTCCAAGGTGACGAAGCAGCGCCGGTTGGTACCGGTCTGACTGGAGAAAGACAGCCCAATAAAGTGAGGGTGACCACACCATATCTTACAAAATACGAGCGGGCCCGTATACTGGGTACCAGAGCTCTGCAAATAAGGTATGTCCTGACGCACGCTCTCACTGATACCGTGCAAAATGTTTGCGTGTTGCTCAGCATGAACGCCCCGGTCCTTGTGCCTCTTGACGGCGAGACCGATGCTCTCCAAATAGCCATAAAGGAACTATCACAACGCAAAATACCTCTCGTTATACGACGCTATCTTCCTGATGGCAGTTTCGAAGACTGGAGTGTATCTGAACTGATAAGTGATTGAGGTTCTGGCATGCACCATTCTGTTGTATCATTCATACCAGCGAATCATAATATACATACTTATTGTCATATGTACTGTAAACATGGATCATTGGGATGGTCCTAGGAATACGAAATAAAAGTGTGGCAAGAGTCGTGTCCAATCAAAGCACACTATTTGATTCTCGCATCTCGTGTCGCAGGCCGCTGGCGTGCCCTTAGTGCTCGCGAGTCGGTCGACTTACATTTTGCCGTCTTTTTGGTTTGAATTTCTGTGTTCTGCATTGATAAGTCGAACACATCGTCCGTCAAAACGGATGGCGGATTGTTTGTCTTGTTCGTAAACAAGGGTCCCCTCTCGTCATCCTCGAGAGAATTCTTAACAGTAGACACGCTTTTTTTCGAGGGACTGGATTCAACTTTGCTGTAGTGGCATACAGCTTGGCTCCTTTTACTTGGTGAGAGTGGCGGGACAGCTGCCCTCGTAATAGCATCTGGTGTGCTAAGGACCATGCTGGCAAGATCTGGGGGAGGAAGATTTTCTGCCCCTGGCTGTGACTTCTTGGCAGCTGCACGACACATGTCAATGTCGAAAGAGTGCAGACTAATATTTCGTTACCTTTTTCTTTACACTTGCTCTTCGCTACCGTGCCATTCTTGACGACCTTGAAGCCACCACTTACGCCTGTATCGTCTTTGGAAGCCATCAAAGTCTGTTGTCTTTCCCAATCTGCAGGTTTCGCCTTTTTCCAATCCTCAATAACTTTCTCAACCCACGCGTCGGTGTCACCCTCGATATGAAGATCCAAGATATCATTCCATTCCGAGGATGGCGCAGTCTTATTGACGAAGATAACTTTGCCTTTATATGACTTCGTGGTTGAAGAAGGTGCTGCAGACGAGTGAACAGCCTTTGCAAACTCCTTGACCATCTTTCTAAGGCCATGAACTTTGAGTGAAGTGCCCATGACGATCAACATGTCAGGTTTGCGTGCCAAGTCGGCTGACTGAATGGCTCCAATTTCCTCCCCGAGAGGATGCGACTCATCATAGAGAACGATGGCAGGCCGGAGAGTACCGACGCGAATGGCACGAGCAGACCGAGCGACACGTTCATTGACTGCCTACTTATTAGCAACATCAAAAGGCAAGAAAGAAGCGATAGCTAACATCGAGATTTACAATCCGGGCAATCCGGCGCAATACCACCCAGAAAGGAGATTACATGCTGACTGGTGCACGAATACTCGGCGGAACACGACGAACATCGAACACTGTGGATATCTCCATGAAGTTGGACGTTCCGTACATCTCTCGTCTTGATTTTTGACTTTCCCTTGCCGTCTGTTTTAGCATCCGAGCTAGAGCTACACATAAGGCCTGCGCGTTCCTCCAGGCCATCAATGTTTTGCGTATATGACCGAAGCAGCTTTTTCTTGTCGTTTAGCGTTTTGATAAAGCGATGAGTAGGAGTAGGTAGAGCTTGGTCAATAGATTGTTTAAGTTTGGAGATAAAATGGTAGAAAACGGCGGTAGACGTGGCATCCCGAAATAAGGATGCGTCAAACAAGTCGCGCCCTTTCAGCACGACGTCGGGATATTGTTGCTTAACAAGAGCGTATAGGCCATCCGAGGACCGAAAATCCTACAGGAAATTGTCAGCGTCAAGCATAAATAATCTGATGATATCGACGAACTGGAATTCCGCAGGAGCATGATATGCCTGCACCAGTAATTATGACGATCTTCTTGCATTTCGCCACGGAGAGGGAAAGCTCGCGGAGTGTAGTTCTGACATGTTTATCTTGAGCCGTGTCCGCAAGTTTGAGGGTGGCCGTCATTAAGCTTAAAGCTGGGGATGAACGTTGTAACGAAAAGCAGACTCTCCGTTGAATTTTGGTTCTATTTAGGAAATACTCCTGACGCGCTATTCACGTGATAGACGGACGCGTCGGGCGTGTGAATCTGATATCATCTGACACTTATTGTACTTGAACAAAATCAGGATTTATCCCCTAACTTCCAGCTCCGAACCTCTGCTACGCTCATAGTACCAGATGGCAGCTGTCTTAGAGCATGTAGAAGATGTGGAAGACTGGACAGGCTTGTATGTGCCATACTGTTCCTATAAGAAGATAAACTTTCCCTAACCAACACCAGCATGTGCAAACTTACCGTTCCCAAAACGTGGTTAAAATACCAGACTTCAGTTAAAACTGTACCATTCTTTGTGCAACCCAGATAGGGCGTGACACCGACCTGTGTTCTCAGAGCGGCTTCTAAGCGTTCGACAGTGTACGAAGTCTTGTTAGATGGTATAATTCCTGACCTGGGGATGCATGAATGAAGGATCATGTTTGAGAGTTCGCTCAACTAAGAACTTATAATTTAGGCGTCCCTTAGACTTACTGAATGCCATAAGATCCTGCCGTCCAAATTTTCGTATGAAAGTATCCACTCCTGGCCCCCTATAGGGTGATATTGCGGTACCGTTTGGGAATTTGGGGGGCGAAGGAGCTGGGTCGTATTGCCTTGTGCTGTCGCAATACTGCTCAAATGAGCTTTCCATGAATCAGGAGCTGCTCAACTTCAATCAGTTTCTTCAACCTACCCATCGCAATTGTCAGGCCAGAGACCATGGATCGTCCAGCTTGCCCTTGGAAGTCTTTGACCTTTACTTTCGAGGCCTGTCCACGTGCTCCAAAACTGTGTAGCCAAGACAAGGCCTCCTGGTGTCGGTGAGCAGCAAGCGTTTTTGATTGGGGTCGGGCTCTCGCAAGAGAAGGCTGATTGTTCGGAGGCACATGATCCTAAGGAGGGAACAGTAGTGGGAACTGGCGGCTGTATCTTCAGAACTCCTGCAACAGCAAGCACAAAGATAGAAAGAACAGAGACTTTGTAGATAAAAGCCATGTTTGAATGCCAACGCAGCTGAGCTGTAAAATTCTGAGAGCTCCTATGTAATCGTAGCACTAACGGCCCTTTAAACCCATTAGAGACCGAACGTGCGTCAAGCCGTTGGGGCGACCATGAGGTTTGGTACGGTCCCATCAGAAAGATTCGGGCACATTGTTTGTTCCTTCGCCGTGGAGTAGAGCAGCGGTTCATAACGGCTTTCCAGCAAAAACGAGACGACGCGCGAAATATTTTCATGATTGCCAGGAATGTCTCAATAAGCGGCAATTAATGGGGAAAATAGTGAGCTCAGGACAAAGCAATTAAGATTGAGAAGCTCGGAAGGCCTCTCCTGATACATGATAGCGAGACAGCAGCGAGACCAATGGCTAGAAGATCCTAGGAAACGACGGCAAAGATTGAGGAACAGACTGTAAATTAAACATCGGCCCAACCCCCTTCATCTAATTTGTATGAAGCTTCGCTTTCTGGTCGATCGGGACTATCAACTAATTTTGCGACGCGCTCTTCCGCGCGCCCTATCCAATCACAACTACGTTAGAAGCAGGATCACCATGACAACTGGATAGCCACACCTTTGCGCAGAAACATCCTAGTCGCAGACGCGTGGGATAGGATATGGCCTCCAATGGGCTTAAGGGCCCCTCCCGCGACGAAAGACATAGTCGCTCCAGGGTCGGCTGTCATCTCAGTTAGGACACATCACAAATCATTCGTATTCAGACTAGGGCAAACATTGAACTTGGTTTGTCATGAGGATCGCGATCTAGGCAAAGTTGTCAGTATATATAGAGAATGAAAAGACAGCGTCCGCAGACGTTGAACTCTTCAGATAGTTTAACAAGTTTAGATAACATCTAAGCAGATGGCCAGTGAGTGCGAATGCCACAAATTGACCATGGCAGCTTGCGTCTCGTACCTGTGCAAGCTTAATATGACGAAATCAATCCTGTGCAGATTAATTTTCAGATAAGTATTCATCGCACCTTTTGCTGACGTTCACTTAATTCTCCTCTTCCAGAATAATCAACTCGGAAGAGAGCCATAATACTATCAACGATCTAGAGTAACTGATGTTAGAAGACAGTCTGTGGCGGCATTCAAACAGCTCACAAGCAGCCTAAAATCTCTGTCTTCCGCGAAGCGAAGCGAACATTCATTGATAAGTTCCATCTACGCGAACCTTGAGACCACGTAGTATTTAGAAGCTCAGGAGACAAGCCTGGTGTTCGCTGTTAAATGCCCGAGCTGCGAAAAAGTAAGACAAAGTTGAGCAAAGTCGCGGGACAATTACCGTATAAGATGTTTTCTAATGCCATATCACCGTCCACCCCAAAACGGTCAGCTATAGATCGTATACGATCTGGGCGAAATGTTCCTACAAGTCAATGAATGACGATTTTCAGGTAAGACTGAGTTCCAAATGCTTACCTTCAGTATCAATATAAGCCACCTTTAATCGTCGTGATGAGTCTCAGATTTCCCCAACACAGATTATCTTACCTTCCCAGCACCACCTCCAAGCTCTGGCGGAAGCTGGGCTACGACACTCATGGTATGAGCGAGCTGAGTCTTTCCCGTTCGATACTCGCCGTAGACTATAAAATAGGTATCAGAAGATCCGAAAATGCACGTTTTTTACCTTCAGAGATTGATTGGGAGAAGAGGCCACCTTAAATCAAAGAATATAGGCGGTATCAGAAAGAGATAGTAGCATATATTACCACCAAGTATTCCATCAACGGACTTGCTCCCAGTGCTGATAACTATCACTTTTCTCCTTTTGTTTTGAACTTCATACCCGGTAGCAAACGATGAGCCCTAAAGAAGATGAGAAGCTATTTAAACGATATAAGTGAACGCTCGTTTACGAGGATCTTGTTGGCTGCTTCCTACATGCCAAGATGGATATTGCAGATGAAACCGGTTAGCATATATGCAGTTATTTACTGCTTCACCTTGATCTTTTCGACCTTAGCTTCAGACATACCCTGATTTTACGGTCAGTAATGAAGTCGTGAGCTAGACATGAGTTAAGTTTGAGAAATCACCTTGATTTTAAGCAGTTGGCGACGTGTGGTCATATTAACACCAGAGATCGTGTTAATAGCCGCGGACTGTCAGCAGAGTTTAAAAAGGGCCGGAAATTTTTGTTCAGCGCTTGACCTTCAATTTCAAGATATCCTGAACGTTGATGCCCTGGGTAACAGTTATTTATAAATGGCGCATAGTCAATCATATAACAGACGTGTTGCTGAAGTTCATCGACAGGATCAAAGAAGCATGGCTAGGTTGCTTGATTAACCTCACGTTTGAGAAAAACACACAGACGTACTTCTTCTTCATCAGGCGATGGTGCTCGAGAAGGTGCAGCGGATCCTTGAGATGGTGCGCGTCGAACGGGCATGGTATAAAGGCTTCTGTTATGTCATTGCAATTGTCAGCTTACTGAGATCAGCTCTCAAAATAAAGACATTGCGGCGCATACTGAAAGCGTTAATAATTAGTACAGTTGGTAAAGCTTTGAGCGGTTGATCCAACGTTCGACGTTTAGCGCCACGATTGCTAACACCAACGTGATCTAGCTTGTAACAGTCACATTTACATTACTTAGTACCGAATAAATGTATCTCGTCCCTATCAACAATGTCGGTCGTTTCCTCCTACTTCAGGGTCGTGCGCCACATGAATGGCGTCGTTTTGGTCGGGCTTAAGTTCCGGGCGAATACCCCGAATGCCAGGTCTGCGATGACAACCGAAAGCATCAAAGATTGATTGCCCAAATGTTCCTTGCCTTCTGCTATATAACCTAAACCGTGAGCTGATGATTCTCATGTTCATGGGAGAGAAAGATACTTGAATGCTTGTGACTTGATAATCAGGATGTGGTACACATGGCCATAATACAAATCTAACCTTGTGGAAGCCATCAACTATTCATACCTGATTGATACGACAGATTCGCGACTCTTACTCCGATTGGACCGTTCGGAATCGCAAAGCTCTTGCCTGTTGAAAATATGTAATGACAAGGATGGAAAAACTGGTAAATTTTCCGGAGGGAAAGATTAGTACATGGCTTGCACGGGATACAGTACTACTTCGTGGAGGAAGCCCCGCTGAGGAGTACAAATACTTCATAGTCGTCAATCAATACCGACCAGACCTCCGCGGCCTCTTCGAATCCTCTCCTCCAAGCCACCAACACCTCCGAAAACCTTCTTCTGTTCATGGCTCAAGAAGTTACCCATACCTTTCGACTTTGCCCGCGCTGCTTCGTCGGCCGCAAGCTCTGCTTTTTCCTTTTCCAACAATTGTGCGAGCCTTTCACGGCGTTCTATAGCCATGGTACTGGCGTCGGCGGTCATAGCTGCTAGCCGCGCCGTACGCTCATCAGCAACTGCCCTTTCGTCTTCCATCTTGGTCGTTGCAGGTTTATTCGACGCGTTGTACGAAAGACTGGGGTTGTAGCGATAGCGCTTTGGTGGTGGGCTTCCCCGGATTTTGTCCTCATATGGGCTTCGGTCCCGATGTCGTTTGCCATGATCGTAACGAGAACCCGAAGCTTCATGCCTGTCACTATTGTCTGACTCATCAGACCGCGGCCATTGGGGTCGCTCTGTATGACGGGAGTCCCTCGTACGATCCCGACCGTCGCTGTGGCGGCGTTGATGATCAGGACTGGAGCTATACCTCCTAGCCCTTGATGGCCGTTCGCTGCGGCTTAGCCGTCGATCGTCATCCCGATAGGAGTTGTAAGGGGATGAAGGAGATCGTGAGCGACGATGGGGGCTGGGAGTGTAATGACGAATTCCGTCATGAGGAGAGCGTTTATATTCTACCCTGTCGGGTGAATGTGAATCATTGCTGCGATGCCTGCGGATGCGTTTGAGCCTTTTACGTTCCTCTTTCTCCTTCCGTTTCTCCTCCTTCGACTTCTTCGGCTTAATGCCATTGCGTTCCTGCATTTCTCGCAACCGGAGAGGATTCGACATGAGTGCTTGAAGCGCCGCTTGCTCTTGTTGTTTTATAGCTAGCAAGGGGTCTTCTCGTATTTTGGCGGCAATATCCCGGGCATTATTAGCATTTTGCACGGCGATAAAATTCTTGTGAGAAGCGCCGACCTAGATAGCTTTAGTAAAATAGGAAACGTCTTCTTGAGACGATTAAAAACCTTAGCGTTCTCGTCAGCAGTCAACATCTTGTCTACTCGTTTCTTTCCTAATAAATAGTCCTCCAGGTCATTCGGGTTCTGACTAGTGCCCGTAGCTGGTGTTGTATACATCCATTCTAGCTTCTCCGTTCTTTTCTTTCCGGTCTGTTCCTCCTGAAGCCGTTGAAGCTCTTGTAGCTGACGCTCTTCTTCCTTCTCCTTTCTTAGCTGATCCAATTTCTTTTTCTCTTCGAGCTACGAATAAATATGTCAGATTTTGTAATTGAGATAAATCCGAAGACATACAGCTTTCTTTTCCTCAAGCCAGACCCGCTCCTGATTTTTCAGCAGAAGCGGGTGCCAAGACTTCTTCATATTGAGGTCACCGCCACCCATTTTGAAGAAATTGGAAGGTGGTTAATGCTAGATTAGGGTGCTATGTCGATGGAGGAATGAGAACAAGGCCGTGTTTGTGCATATTTAACAAAAGCGGCTACTGTGCTGTGGTGATCACGTGCTTGCTTCTCTTAGGCTCAGATCTCGAGGCTCGCCGCTCTTGCCAGCTGACGAGACAAGGTCTAACACCAAAGACTGGCAGCTACTTGTCTACTCTCGCGAAACGTATAGGGGTCAAAACCCATGTCTTACCCCGCTCAAGATGATAATGACGGAGAAACTCGTTTTATGAGCGGCAACATCGGCCGAGATGTTGAAAGTGGCAGGTTCGTCACGTCCTTTTTGTTTTGATGTTCCTCTTCGACCACGTATGCTCAAGTCAGGCCCGGGAGATCTATGTATGCTCTGACTCGTGGGGAAATTACTAGAGGCGTTGCCAATCGCTTTGTCCATTCGCGGGTTTATATCTGCGTTTATCTCAGCATGGCTGCTCTTTCGATGACTACGGTCGTCCTTAGCCTCAAAGATGGGTGTCCTGGCCTCGCATTCTTTGTATTGGAAGTCATAGTGAACACTGCTATGATCATAGAGGTTGCCATACGTTTTGTCGCTTTTGGCAAGGTACGCGCACCCATTCGAAGTATATTCCTCAAAGAGTGATGACACATCCACTATATAGCAATTTTGGAAATCCCCTTTCAATGTGATGGACCTCATTCTCACCGTTTTTTGCGTTTTAACGCTCATGATTATCACATTTGCCCAATGTGGCACCGGAAGTAAAGAGGAGGCGATTTTTGACACATTGCTTCTAGTGACCAGGAACGTCTTACAATTCGGACGCCTGGCAGCAGTAATGCGACAGTAAGCACTAAATTAATGCTCGTGGGATACCTCATTGTGGTTGTCTAGGTCCGGACAGTCGATATTTTCTCAGCCGAAGCCCATTGATATCTCAAGTGCCAGGCAGGCCGGTTTCATGGACTTAGACATCGATAGCGATGAAGACTATAATGATGTCAACCAGCCATTGGTTCCAAACGCCGTTGTCTTTGATGTTCACGGTGTAAATCAGGAGAGAGAGGCGTTTAGGGATTCGCCATGAGCAAGCGATGCCGCGAGTGAACGGGGACTCGGGTGAGACATGGAGCTGACATGGAGCGCGGTTAGGATGATACGAATTTAAACTATGGATTCATTTAGCACGGAACTATTGGATTAGAGCCTAAATATTAATGGAAAGATGTAGCGTTTCTGTCGACACATCCTGGACAGGAGGAAGGGAATTTTGATTTCAGGAGTACGACTAACCCCGTTGAGAACGCCAAGGGGACATTTGTTTGTATGTACAAAAGTTACAGCACCATCGCAACCTCGCGTTTTTGTGAAATACTTTTTTTTTTCTCCCATCCTACATGATGTGCTGAATTGCCAGTTGTCTGGGGTCAATCATTGCTAGTGGCATGAGCTGATTACCCCTGTCCTCGATAACTGGCATTTTCACTCTGACTTCTTCCCAGCAAGTGCTAGCTTGTGCTCAATCTCTTGTAAAAATTGTACCATCTAACCATAACAACTTGTTGTCGCTCATTGCCTCCCAATGTCTTCCGCCTTTTCTTCCGACTCTTCGCATTCGCGAACGTGGTGGTCGTTTAGCCCTAAGCAACCCCAACTTCCCTTACAAGATCCGCACAAGCCATATCCGTCACACAAATCATCTCAGCCGTCTCGTTCTAACGGGCTTCACTCCATCGCCGCCGCTCTGGGCTTCAAATCGAAAAAGCATGCCAACACGGCAGTACGAAGCTCGCAGTACCCTGCCCCACTGCCCGCTATCAGCACGACAAATACCAACAATTCAGATTCTTTGAAATCCTCGTCGTCAACGCCTTCACGGTCGACGTTGTCGCATATGGACTCTATTGGACCAGAGACACCAGTTGATATACAACTGGATAGTCGTCAGTCTCGATCAATGCCCTCTGACAATAATTTCTCCCCTGCGCTCAGTCCGCTCTCCTCCCATAGTACCGATATCAAGCCCTTTCCCTCTCTTCCTAACTCGTCTAGTCCTGATGTCGGTTTCAAGGGCAAGGAAAAGGCCCCCAATCGAGTTGAACGTGCCCTTTCGCACTCGGACACCTCTGAGAGTAAGGTGTCTCCGTTCCGCGAGTTCCATCAATCTGGCTCCAACAACGGTTCTCCCAGAAAATTCAAGTGGGTAATTCTCAATAATACATTTGGTACCTCCTCACTTCTCTCTCATCAGGAATTCCATGGGAAGTTTGAATAAGAACCGTTCCTTGGCTGCCATGGATCGATCAATTGGGTCTGTTTGCGAGACATTAAACACGCAGCCCTCCATCTATAAGTCAGGTTCGTCAACCACCTTGACGGACAAAAACCGACTCAGTCAGCCGGAGTCGACGCCGATAGTCCGCCCTCCACTGCGTGCACGGGGAATGACCGAGTCGGGAGCAATTCAGCGGCCGAGTTTTTACTACAGCGAAGCCGTGACACCCGCATCACCACCCCAGGCATCGCCGCCGCTGCGGGTCGTCATTCGCCAGCCTTCAGCCTCTCGCATTGGATTACCTCCAAGTGCACCTCCAAGCAAAGAATTGCCATTACCACCAACTCAGATAAAGGGGATAACAAGGGATGAGGAGGTTGAGGTTTTCCCTCCACCGTACACGAGCTCCGCGTCCTCCTCTTCTAGCTTATCTTTTGTATCTTCGGCGCCGCCTGAGAAAGTTGTTGGGGACCACAGTCCCCGGAAGAAAGCTCTCCCAGAGCGTATACTCTCTGTTGACACTGAACACCGGGGATCCCATGGCTTCTCTCGAAAGTCGTCCCCAAACCAGCCCACTAATTTTCCACATACCCTAAAGAAAGCAATCTCATACCAGAGTCTTGGAAAACGGGGCCAGTTCTCTAGTGGATCAGTTAGCCCTCCACCGGATCTACCTGTTCCTAATAGGACCCTTCAAAAACAGCGCTCGTTTCATCAATCGAAAGCAACTATGTCCCCATCAATTGCGCCAATCAACGGTTCCAATGAGCCATCACCATTCATCCCTTCGAACGAGATCAGGCCTCTTGAGCCGAAAAGAGGTAGTAGTTCTAGCGGCCTATCGCTGCCCGGGAGGAAGCGTCTCTTTTCTGGATCAAGCACAAGACGACCATCTACTTCCCACTGCATCTTCCCAGATGACGATGCCCGGTCACTATTCAGTGAACACTCCGAATCTGGACAGTTTGCTGGAAGAGCCTTTGAACCTTTGCAACGACAGTTGTCACCTACCACTACCTCTTCTTCGTGCTGGGATGAATCATCAGATATATTCTCACACAGTCCACAGCACCTGTCGCAAGACTATACACCCCAGAAGATAATGTCATCCGCTGAAATAGCGGAATTGGCAGCGAGTCTGGAGCAATCATCTACTCCAGGACGAGAACGAGGTCTATCAATCGTCTCTGTATCGACTATATTAACATCAGATGGAGAGGATGGGCGCATGTCGAGGGCCGGACGTTCCTTTGAGTCTACCTCTTCTACTACCTGGGAGGCCAGCACACCAAGCACAAGCACCAGCTCACCCGTGCGGAAAGGGTTTACTCCCGACCGACCCTCATTCCGACTCTCAATATTTCGGTCTGCTGAGGCCGCACCGCCCTCGACATCTGATCGGGATACGCAAAAGCCCATACCACATAAATCCCAGTCAGGAACTCATTCCCTTACAAGTTTACCTCCGCCTCCACGACGGTCTCGAGCGCGTCCCTTACTCGTTTCAGAAGAACCTTTACCTGTCGTACCCTCACCGCCGCATCAGCCTTCGAGCAAGAAATTCGTTCGCCCTAGAGTGTCCATCGAGAAGATACTTCATCGCAGATCTCTCATGAAGAAACCATCTTTCTTGGAGATCGACGACGATACAGATGGCAAGGAGACCGATGTCGAAAGTCCGACTGAGCCTCAAACTGGTAGTTTTCTCGATCTCGCCAGAGACTCTATTGACACTATGAGGAGCATCAACGAGTAAGGTTTTGGACTGATCTTTATTCGCGGAACCATAGATATTGCAGTGTTCATCTATCCTTAACGTTCATTATTCATTTTGATCATGCAATTACCTCTGTCAATTAATTTTCGCTATACTTGTGTTAATAGTCTATCACTCTTTCCAGCTCGTCCCGCTTCCTCTTGTGTATACCATTAACTAGTTAGCCATTTCATTTCCTAACCTTCACCTGCTCCATATATACTTGCAAATTTGTGTAGAAATCAATGGTCTGAATGGTTAAACATTACATGTGAATCGTGTAAATCGTGACGCCGCTATTCCGTCTCGTCTGTGTGGTATCCGGCTCGTCTCATGGCGCCAAGGCGGTGCCGGGCAGCACCAAGATCCTTCTCCAACTTTAATATTTCAACTTGTTGCTCCATCTCGCGTCTCTTGAATTCGAGGACGGCCATGTTCTTATAGTCAACAAATTCGTCCTCTGTCTGCCTCGCTGAGACCGCCTTGACTTGCCTGACAAGCGCTTTGCATGCATCGGTGACGGCTTTAGCTGCGGCTTCGAGGCGTTCTTGTGTTTTAGACATTAGATTTGCCTTCACCCGTGACGCGGCTACTAGCTGAGCAGTGGCAGCAGCAACTTCGTTTGAGGCGACGATGAGTTGTTCAAGTGAGTGAGTGCCAGATAATACTCCATCAGCACTTTCAATCAGAAGATTTGTTGCAAACGCTACAGCTTTAGCTGCAGATATCAAGCCCTCCGTCCAGCGGTTGTTTCTCTTATAGAATTGTTGAACCGTACTCGAGCCTCTGCCCTGAGCAACAATCTCTTGTTGTGAGTCAGTAGCAGCCCGGATAAGGCGAGAGATAGCATTGGTAATGGCCAAAGCCGCCGAGAGGATGGAGTCGTGGACTTGTAGATCGACAGCGCTGAATCGAGACGAGTCTCGAGGACGAGACATAAGTTGTTGGAGGCGTTCCGTTGCTTGTTCGATTGCCCGGGCAGCGCTCGACATCTCTTGCTCAACAATATCGCCAATGTCACCGTTGGCTCGTGCCAATGCGCCCGCTTTTGCGCCTTTTGGAATAAGGCCATCCACTACTTCGGAAAGCTTAGTTAAAGCACCCCGAGCTTGACTATTATTACGCATCGCGACATCCCTTCGTTGACTAGGTTGAAGGAGATCAAGTTTATACGATTGGAGGTTTTCGAAAAACCTCAAGCCGACATCTCCAGCGGACTTTGCAACGCTAATAATTTTGTCGGAAGCGTCATCGTCGCTCGCTAGACGCGTGATGCCTTTGGTACTAATCAATACATCGGACAGGGACTGAGCAAATTCATTCGCTGAGTTGATGACGTCGACGTGATCACCGCCCTCTTCACCTCCGAGATATAAGTTATAGATCGTGGCGAATTCGGTCGCGTTGTTCACAGCCTTTTCTATCATGGATAGCGTATATTCGGGTGTCGAGTTGAGGTTACCGGCCTGAGTAGGTGATTCTAATTCGTAGATGGCATCATCCACTTTCTGCACGCATGCCTGTAAGATAGAATCTGATTTCGAAAGTATCAGAGTTCCGAAGCGACGAGATACAAGGGCAACTTACCAACGATCTGGTTCAGTTTTTTGCGGTGATCAAGGATGAGTGTGTCAATCTGCGCATTGGTGGTCTCGTCCACGATGCCTTGTTGCTAAGAAAGGTCAGGTAAACTTGATTGAAACACCGAATGCCAAAGCCTACTTGTTGCGTTTCTGAGAGCTGTTGGATAGTATTATCCATGCCCTCTTGAAGAATCATGATCTCCTGATCCTTCTCTTCACGCAAGTGCTCCAGATCACCACTAGCATTGTCGAGTTTGACGAGTAACTCGTCGATCTGGAGTTGTTTTGCCTGAAGGGGCGGATATTTTAGTGTGCCGCTGAAATGATTAGATAAGGTACAAGGTACATACCCTCAAGGAGTCCTCGAGTTCCGATAGCTGTCTGTTGTACCTATTCATTACAGTAGACACTTCGGTGTTCTTCGACCGGGAGAAATCCTCGGCGCGTTCATTAGCAAAATCCAACTCACGACGCAACCTGTCAACTTCCTCCTTATGGGAGGACCTCTGCCGGTCAATGTCGAATCGCGCCCGGTCACGCTCTCTCAGCATGTCTGCCAGTTCCAAGTTTTTGGCCTTGAGATCTCGTTCCATCCGTTCCATACGATCGACAGCTTCTTGTGCGGAATTGGCTTTGAGCTGCATCTGCTTAAATTTGGAGAGCATTTCTAAGTGTTCAGTGCGGAGCTGGCTGTAGAGTTTGGCTAACGCCTCATATTTGGTGCGCCATAACGTTACTTGATCTTGTAGTTGTTTGATCAGCTCATCCTTTGACATCATTTGCGAGTTGACATTGGTGTTAACGTTTGCAAGCTCAGCTTCTAAGGCTTTTACTCTCTAAAACAACCTTTAGCTCGAGGAAAAACAAATGAATGATGGCATACGCGGTCATACTGTTCCAGGAAAATCTGATCTCGTTCGTACTGACCCCTCATCGCTAGAAGCTCTCGTTCAAGTTCTGCGGCACGTTGAGCAGCCTGTGCTTGATTGTTGTATAGCATCTGCTGCTGCATGAGTGCCTCCTGCGCGAGTCTTTGCGCTTCTGCCTGTTCTTGCTGTTTTTGCTCAAATTCCCGTTGTTGCAGTTGCTCTTGCTCCAGACGCTGACGTGCCTCCATTTCTCGTTGTGCTTGTAAGGCTGCTTGTTGATCCTCATATTGCTTGAGCATACGCACTTGCTCGTTGATGTCAACGTCGTTGGTAGATGGAGCGCTTGGGGGAGGGGTGGGTGATTTCACGGCGGTTTTTGGTCGGGCAGGGAGATCTGGAGCATCGCCGGCTTCACGCAAATTTGGCGGGTCCTATTTCCTATCAATGAGTGAGGAAATCTTGTTTCGAAGCGGAAGACAGACCGCTGCAAGCTTCGGAACATTGATAAGCCCAGTAAGGTACTTGAGATTCGAACACTCGTAGTAAAATCTACGGAGGTTATGGTGCTGTGAGCCAAACCGATCCTTTAGTGGCTCCAATACGTCGGTGTCATTTGTTCCTGGAGAACGTATGAACGGGCCATATACAGATGCAAGAGAACAGAAAATTACTTCGGTACATCGCCCTAAGCATGCTAGTGATGAATCTATATATTCCCCAACTCTCTTTGACGAGCGGAACAAGAGCTGATATACGACATTCATTATTGGCTGAATGCCTGAAGTGGGAGAAGACCATTTTTTGGAACGATTCGATTTGATCCTGTAAGCCCATCAAATCGGTTATTGTTTCATAGCTGTAAAAACCCTTAGCGAAAAGACCTGGCAAGGCAGGCCAAATTTATGTACCCTTCGTTAGGATCATCAATCCCCTTCAAAGTGACATATTCTTCGTACTCGAAAAGACCATTAAATTCAGGTCGCAGACGATGGAACCTTAGCTTCTGCAAGATAAATTGTACATATGTCCTGATCAAAGGGCCGTAACCTTTAACAAGTCAGCAGTTCGTTCAAAGAGGATTAATCCATGCTCACCTTTTTGACCATCAAGACTAACTGTACGCGCACACGTTTCCAGCCATGCTGTTTGACCATGAGCCTCTTTTATTGTCTGAATGTCACGTCTTAGGCATCATCTTGGTCTGGATACAGGAGATCACTCACGACTGGATGCCCCTCCTGCAAAACCTTGTGGACAGTGATGAGGGCTTTGAATGTTTGAACCTCGTCAGCTAAGATGGGTTGAACCCGAAGACCGTTCCAGAACGAGATGGATGAATGATAGTCCCATGTAAAGACAATGCATTCTGCGCAATAACAATGAACAATGAGATGGAGGAAGGACTGAGAACGTACTCCGAACATGTTTCTGCTTAGGTGCAGTCTCGTCAGGATTGGTAGCCTTCTTGATGTTCACGAGAAGTTCATGTTCAGCCTTATCCTTGTCGACAGGTCTAGTAGGATAATGAACTTCCTCGTCGACATCGAAGCCGCCTTGTCGTGGTCGATTGCCACCAAACCTTGAAACAAAGATTTGAATAAATGTTCTCTGAGGAATGCTTGTATCACACTGACATCTTTCCGTTCTATTCGACGTGAGGTTGAGAGCTGCGTTTTCCGCGCTGCGCAGGTGACTGATCGGCGTCAACCCGTGTGAATTTACATGTTGTCTTTCCGCGCATCCCCAACTACGTTTAGAACTACCGTAGTGCCTCGTCTCATTCCCCGGTGTAGACGCCAAAATTTGGGTTATTTCTTTGGAAAAGCAAAGACTGATGTTCCAGCAATTTATAAACCGCGACGCGAACCATGGCTTACTCCGACGATGCTATTCATTGGGGTCATTCCCATATTCACTTTTGGTCTAGGCACCTGGCAATTACAGCGTTTGAAATGGAAGGTCAATCTCATTGACCAATTAGAAGAGAAGCTTCAACGCCAGCCGCTATTGCTGCCACCAAAAGTAAAGTGCGTCCTATGACTGATAGACTGTTCCTTTGTTGCTGAGCTCCCTATCAGCCTGTCAGTGATTCCGGACTTTGTGTATCGCAAGGTAGCGCTGAAAGGAAGGTGGGATCATGCTCATTCGATGCTCCTTATGCCACGCGTGCGAGAAGGCGTCCATGGCGCTCATGTCGTTACACCTCTGATTCGAGAAGATGGATCGACCGTTCTTGTGGACCGTGGCTTTATATCGAATAATTTTTCTCTTGAGCATAATTATCAGAAGAGCGAAGATGAAGTAGAAATTATAGGGATGCTTCGGACCTCACAGCCTCGTAATGCGTTCACGCCCGAGAACAAACCTGAAGAAGGAAAATGGTATTGGACTGACGTTGATGCTATGGCCGCGTTTGCTGGAGGTGAACAAGCTGGCGTACAACCTGTATTTGTTGAGCAGATATTTGGTACGTTCACTTCTGATTTGTATGCCTCCGAGCCTTTTATTGACACGTATGACAGAAGGACACGCAGGAGAGGCCGATCTTAGATTGTCTAAAGGTATTCCCATCGGACGTACGGCGACCATAGACCTTAGGAATGCACATCTGTCCTATATAATTACGTGGTACGCTTGTATGGCAAATGGGGTGAAAATATGGCTAAATCTGATGCAGGTATTCTCTCTCTGCACTTACAGCATTCATGTTTGCTCGGGTGCTCATTAACAAAAGGCGTTCATTTGGGCGAAAATTACCACGGTACACTTAGTATAGTAGTCAAATTTGCCTAAGACCGACGGAAAGATATTGTATGTCGCTGAACGCGGTATAGCTAGCAGCTGTAATTTATTTACACGTGAAATCTTATCCGCTTTTAGAAGTGCTTGCGCCCGTCAGGCGTCCTTTGAGTGGCAACTGTACTTGGTACAAGTTAGATGGCAGTGAGAGAGTCACCAGAGACCTCCAATAGCCACTTGGACTCAGATTCACGCGCATCTTCTTCAAAACCATCCCATATACACTTTCCTATCGACGAATCAAGCCCTCTACATCAAACACAGCGCACACCACCTTCCTCCGCCCGAAAATCTCCAGCTCGCCAGCATTCACCTCTCAACCCACATAGCATATCGGAACCTTCTCGTCGGCGTGTTCGCTCCGCCGCCTCCTCCGGTGAAGCTTTTCGTGGGTCTTCATCTAAAAGGAAATATGTGAACAGCTTCGCTACTCCCCCAAGAGGACTTGCTTCTTCAGGGACACGAGACAGCGAACAAGTGGGAGAGGATAACCTAGGTCTACGTCTCTTTTCGGATGAGTACGACTTAGGTAGGTCACTCTACTCTACCACTTCACTTTCCACTCACAAACCAGAGCAGCACATGAAGGTAAAGCATAGAAAATCTAGAATTTGCCTTACTTATCTTTCGTCTCAAGACCCTAGAATCTTACAGGATGTGCAACGTGCCCTCAAGCTAAAGGCCCGTCGAGAGGCTCGACTTTCTCATGCAGGAACACCTTCCAGATTAGATAAACCAGAATCATACCAACCGCTGACGGCGGCACCTCTACTACAGTTTACCGCACCCACATCGCCAACAAACCGTAAAGATAGTTTTCCCTCAGATATCGACTTTGGCCCATCCACCAGCACACCACTATTACACCCCGTCCCCACATCCTTGGACAATGGTCTGACATTAGATTGGAGCGGAATCGACGATAAATCAGAGAGCCGCTGGAAGCTAACAGCTTCAAAGCGAAAAGTGAGAGAAACCCTTCCGCCCCTAGCTACAGTCGTAGATCAACTGGCGACGGCCTATGCTGGTGAGTACAAACTTAACCTTCAAGTTTGATGCACTCTCACCATTCCTGAAGGAAAAATTACTGGGATTAAAACTGCGGCAACACTGCACACTTCCAAGAAAGCAGAGATGACCAAAGACCAGCTTGGAAGGCGCTATGGGCTACTCTACGATTCATTATCCAACGGCACTCCACTCAGTATGGTAAAGATAGTCCGCTGGTACAGCCAGCGAACTGTGGACGATCGTGAGACCATAGAAAAAGCGGAGCCATTTACATGGTTAAAACATCTGGACAAGCGTCGTATGAAACCACCAGAACATTCACCTTGGCATCTTACTGCCCTCATTACAGAGGAATTTATTCGCTCTAAACCTTCTCAAGATTCCAAATTCGAAGATCACGCCTTTCAGCGGTGCCTTGCCTACTGGGCAACGATCTTCGAATGATATTCGCCATCAAAACCAAGAGTCAGTAACAGCTAACCCCGTCCCAGATATCAAGATCGTACCTTCTATCAGTGGACCCGGCCTTAGCGCTATGGAGGGAGCGGGCATCACTTTGCAGTTGACTGCTCCCACGCCGTCTGACACTGAATCCCCCCAGCCCAAAGGAACCCAAAATCAGGTCCAACTCTCGACACCCGCTGCCGATCTTGCACTCAAGCATCGTAGAGTACATGCGTCTTTACCCCCTGTCGACCGTACCCAACGATCAGATGAAGCGCGGCGTCGGCAAGAAGTAGGTGAGGAAAGAGCTTACGAGCGCAAAACACAGTGGGCACCTTTTCTTACTCCTTGCCCACATGCCACCTGATAAGTGTTTCTAGTCTACTAGGCCAGATGGCTAATCATAATCACCGCATTCGTCAGCTCCTGAATCGTATATCCCTTGACGTCCGGGATTACGAATCCATTTTATCTCAAACACTGTCTTCCCTCGGCATAGAGTACACAGGCCTTCCTCGAGAGCTCGTTGAAGCTTTTGGTCATGATCCAGCTGCTGTTACTGGGGCTACCAGGCGATTTCGGGGCTGGAGAGCTGTGGACGACATTCAACACCGACTTTTACGCCAACGAGAAGTATTCAAAGATTTCTTATCCGATGCGAACGAAGGGGATACGTCTTTATCAAGAAGCGTCCTAGATGATCCGATATCTGCTCTTACACAATCGTTAGAAGCTCTCGAGATAGAAAGCCAGAAGATAGCTGGTCGAGCGTTGGAAGTGACCGAAGCTCTCAAGACTGTGCAGGGGATGCACTCCACGGTGAAAACAACATACAACGAAACATTGGCTCGGACGTCGGCGGTCTATCCCGAGGTACGCGTTTGATCTGATTTGCAACAATGTACTCACTTCCTCTCTAGCTTTCGTACATCATTGCTCTGGAGGAAAGCTATAAAGACCAATACCAGCAATTTTGGGAGTTTGGTATGGACACCCTCACGTTTATTCTCGATACCGTTGCACCATTTTGGAGGAACTATGGAAAGCCCATCGGAGATGACATTCGAGACTTTCTCATCATACCTCTCTACCGCAACGAGTTTACTGGCGAATCCAAAAGATACCCGATTTCACGAATACCTAAACGCTCTTGTCGTCACTGGTTTGGACTTCTTGTGTTTTTCTTTACCTCCTCTGCTATCAATGTTCTCCAAGCACGGACTGCCGTCTCCTCAACTGTACATTACAAATTGCCAATGATTCCTTACGAGAGTGTTCGATGGGCTGCGTTGCCATTCTTTTGGGTTGGCATTATGATTCAGTGGTGGGCTGTTGTGGTAGAATCGACAGTCGTTCTTGTCCAGCTAGCAGTGCTGGCCTGGTGGGCTGGTTGGTCCGTCAGAATATTTTCATGACCTCTCTCATTTCCACATAGAATGTGATAATTATAGTCATCCAGAGTTGCTAAGTATTACATATGTATTACATTATACATTTTTATTGTGTTGCAGCTATGGGTGGTGTAGGTGTCGGCTGAGACACATCTTGAGATGTTGGTGTTGGTGTAGATACGTAATACGGCGTAAATCTATAGGGTTGAGTGGCGGCCATTGCGCGGCCAGAATCGACACACGGGCGACAAAATCCTTTGATGAATTATTAGAGCAAAGAGTAACGTATATATCTAAAGAACACTTACGACCGCCTTGAATGAGAGGCACATCTTGGTTTTTACAAGATTGACATTGTATCTGTGTTGCTGAACTTCGCTCAGCTCGAGCACCGCGTGACCGCTTCGACGCAGCATTCTCCCTGCCATTGGGCTTCGAGGTGCCTCCTTTATCCTTCGCAGGAGGTTTCCGCCGGGAGCGAGTAGATGTTGCGCTCGTTTTGATAGACTTCATGGAGTATCCAAGGGCAGTTGCCTGATGTTTCGCTATGAGACGTTTAACAAGCAGAAGAACGGCGGGCGTACGGTGCGAAGTTGAGCGTGGAGCGGACCCTCAGGCAGCTGGTAGCCCAGATAAGAATGCTCAGCTGGCTTCTACAAAGCGGTGATATTGAGCAGCAAGTCCCAAAAAATGGAGAGCCGTACTTACAATCGCCTTGAGTTTTAGCCTATTTTGCTCCACCTTCTGTTCATTGCCTGCCCAACGCGAGATGGTGTCCCAAACGGCTAGAGGAGGATCTCTAAGACGAAAGTTGACTACCTGCAGTGGCTCATTATCAGGACTAGAAGCTGTTTGATCCGCTTCAACATTTTCTGAAGGTTTTGTTTTGGGAAAGGGCAGGCAGGCGCTTATGGTGACGTAAGACATTGAGCCACTCATGGAAGGAGTTACAGTACGCTCGCAAGCTACCGTTCCACGAGGAAATATCCAGCGTTCGGATGGGTTCTCACGGAATTCAAGGACCAAGTCAAATTCTTTGACATGAGGGGTTGGCGAAGTTGTTGAGACAACAGACATGCTCGGGGCGGGGGGCGGCTGTACCGCAGGAGTAGGAGGCATCAAGTGAGCGGTCTCAGCAGTGGCTAGTGATTGAATCAGAAGTCCAAGCGTTTTCAGCTGTTCGGGAGTGGCAAGCCCGGCGGCAGCAAGCTGTAGTAAATTGGCAAGAGTAGGATTAGAGGCGGCTGCGGTATTGACTTGATTGATTAGAGCTGGAGTGATAGTAGTTACGGTGTTGAGTGAGGATATGAGTGGCGTAGATGACTCTTTTGAACTGGATGTTTGGGTTGCGGATGACGCGGGGTGAGCCGGGGCACTGTAAGGTAGTTTACCTTGCCATGAAGGGTAGTTCTGAAAAGTTGACAGTGGTTGATGCGATTGAGGAGGAAGATAATGGACTTCGTAGAAAAGGGTATCGGAGAAGATGTGTGGCCCAATTTCGAGCTCGCATCTTCCTCGTAGCTGGATTGTATGGGGTGGAGGTATGTGATCTATTGACTTTGCGTTGCGAGACTTGGTGGAAAAGAGCGGAAAACTTGAAGAGAGCCACTTTTGGCGCGCTAGGAAGGCAAGACTGTTAACGAGTAGAAATAGGAATGTTTCAGGGACTAACATTGGCGCAAGGCATGAAGGAGCACGCAACTTTTGTCGAGGTATTAGATAGTTCAGTAGATAAAAACATATAACATGCCTTGCTGATATGTTTTGCTTTTCCTCGTCATCATTGCCATCCTCGAACTCCCAGCCGGGTTTCGGACCAACTGGAAGGATGATCGGCGTAGTCGTGGGTGGGCTCATAGGGGACTTTGTTTGACCTTGTTATGCAAAAACCTCCGAAGAGCAGAAATCATTATCGGATTTCGGGTAACTTTCAAGCTTCAGTTGCAGTAGCTTTCAATGACAAGCCGCGTCCGTAAGTCGTTATAAATAATAATCTTATCTCATTCTCTTATGTTATTTTATCTCAGAAAAAGGTGGCTCTGTCTTTCGACCAATCAAGGCTAGGTCACGCACGGATACGCCCCAACAATCTACACCTACTAGCGGTACCGAGAGCTGGAGATCTTCTTCACCACCAGTAACATACGCACCACCCCCGTCATCTTGGCCACTTGACCCCGCATTTTCTACTTTAACAGATATCACTGCCCTGGACCACATCGTGTCACACGACGTCTCCACCCTAAACCCTACCCTCATCGCATTAAACAATCCTTCTGCGCCACAACAGAGCCCCCATGTTATATCTAAATCTGCACGTAGCACACCGGCACCGCCAACCTTGATTACACATTCATCACCCACACCAATATCTTTGAATGCATCTCTTCCTCTATCCCCTCTGTTCGCTTCTAGGGCTCCACAGCCCCCTATCCACCTCCCAGGTTCTCACGAGGTAATCACACCAAGACCGGCTTCTAACAGTACACCTGTTTTTCATAATTCTGGCGCAAGTAACATATCAGAACCCGCTGCTGCTATCGAATCTCCTGTACAACCAAGAGAGACTTCGTATAACATCGCTAGTATCGACCCGTCTGGATCAAACAATGCTATCAACGAGCCATCCGCATCGTCACAGACAAGCATAACTGCCACAGTGAATCACAACAAAAGCGCACGTAAGGGTACTGTATCCCGGAAGTCCTCGAGGAGAAAAGATAAATCCCCAGATGTTGCCAAAGGCAATGGAGAGAATCCAGAGCCTAGCAGAACCAAGCGGAAAAGACGCGAGTCGAGTAGTACACCGCACTCCCGCAGATCGCGTGGTCCCTCGCTACCGCTTTACGATCCCGACGCCGATCCTGGGGAAGAAATTGACCCCACGGTAGTTACGATGGCATCCCTTTGTAACGACACAGGTCAGGGACGTGTTAGTCGCAAAGCAGCAGAAATTTTGTCAAATCACGCCGCTTGGAAGACACAGACTAGAGAAAAAAGGGCGCGGATGAGGGCTCTCATGGAGCTGAAAAAATTCGGTCGCGAAACGGAAGCAGATACACTCGAGACAAGCTCCAGTTCCAAAGACAAGGAGGCTTCCCCAATCCCAGAGCCGAGCCCTTCGAAGGCTTCTCTGGAGAATCCTTCGGTAGTTGACCGGACAAGTGCAGGGTTTGATTACTCACAGAACTTGACAACAAGTCGGTTCAACGTTCAAGTACGAATTGGACCAAATGGAGAAACGCTCATTGACGAGGAATCGCTTGTCGTCGATCGCGCTGAGGGTGAGGACACAACAAACTATACTCACGTTGTCGAATCGGATCATACAAAGTTCGTCAATTCGGGTTCATACGGAAAGCGGTATCGTGGGTCTCGTTGGAGTGCAGAAGAGACAGAACAGTTCTATTGCGTAAGTTGCTTTCTCCGTATCTTAATGCTCCTTTCTTATGTTTGGACAAGGCGCTTGCTCAATATGGAGAAAACTACGAACTAATTGCGTATGTCCTGCCTGGGCGTGATCGCAAGTCTTGCAAGAACAAGTTCAAAGCTGAAGACAAGAAGAATCCTGCAAGAATCAACCACTGTCTTACAAACAGCATTCCAGTCGGTAAGCTGTCGTCTACGTGACCAACCCCTTTTTTTACAACGTAGAAAAACAGACATGATCACACTCTCTCGCATGACCGGGAAAGACTTTTCGGGACCCGTCCCTGAGATCCGTCCCCCAGCTCCCCCTATCGTTGAGCCGACAAACTCTGCAGAGCCAGACAACCAAGAACCTGAACTCGAACCTGAACCCGATCCTGTACGTAAAAAGCGGACGACAAAGAACCCTACGCCAGATAATGACGCCATCATTGTTGGTGAGGTGGATAGCTTTGTGCATCCGTCTCGCAATAGGTGCAGACGCACAAAGCGCTATACCATACTTCAAAACGAAGGGATTGGCGGAGGCTTCTGTCAAGCGTATCTGCCCAGACGCAGTTATCGTTCGCCCAAGTTTGGTATTTGGGCCAGGCGACAACCTCTTCAACGTGAGCTATTAGCGCTCCGCACAGCAGCTTATTGTGACTTCTAGCCCAGAGATTTTCTAAATTATCGAAATTTCTGCCTTTTCTGCCTGTCTTTGGTGGTGGCGTCACCCGTTTTCAGCCCGTTTATGTTGGAGATCTGGCCCGAGCCGTAGAAGTACTTGCCAGAAACGATCCTACTACAAGGAGCTTGTCCGCGGGGAAAATCATTGAAGCCGGCGGTCCCGAAAGTAAGTGTTGTGTTTATTGCGATTGACCGAGCTGATGACTCATTCTTCGTCAGTCTTCACATTCAAGGAAATCATGGAACTCGTCCTAAAATACAACCGCCGGTACCGCCCGATCATATCGCTCCCATTCCAAGTTGGCTTACTCCAAGGAGCAATTCTTGAGCGGCTCCCTGAAAACATATTCACAATAACAAGAGACCAGGTAAGCTCAATACGCGGCGGCAAAACGAAATACATGTTACTGAATAGCGCAAAGTTGAAGCAGCTCATGCTTGACAGTGTCGTAAATACTTCGATCTCAGCCAACACAGCTTCGTTGGAGAGTTTTCTCGCAAGGCACTCTGTACGCTTGACATCTGTACACGAGATTTTGCCTACGTATCTTTGATCGACTTTGACGGCTAAAATCCCGAAAGATTAGAAGCCAATCTCGGCAAGGATCCCCGTCATTCGGGAAGTGATGTCTATTTTTAGCTTGTCATGAATTGGTATATATAAACTGTTCCCAGCTCCTCACACTCTCACCACGAGGGTACATTTATGTACCGCTAAGTTTCCCACTTGTAAAGAACTCACTTTTGGTTTCTTCAGTAGTCTCAACGATGAACCAAGACGAAAAGACCAGTACAGCCAACGCTGAGAAAAATGTACCAGCAGTCGAAGATAGACCATTTAGCATTTTTAGCTCCAAAGAGAAGTGGTTCATTGTCGGTCTTACCTCTCTTGCGGGCCTTTTTAGGTTAGGAAGACATCTACTGAAGCTGATTGTTTGAGCTAAGACCCTTTTTCACGTCAGTCCTCTAACAGCAAACATCTACTTCCCTGCAATACCTGCCATTTCTAGAGCATTTCGTAAATCCACTGAGTTAATCAACCTTACGGTACGCTGGATATAGTTTGATTGACGAGTTCTAATTCAATTTTCGCTTGATGTTGTTCTTCCAAAGGTCACAATGTATATGGTCATGCAGGGCATAGGTTCTTTGCATTCGCTAGTCTCTACATAAAAGCTCCTCAACCCTTTGAAAGCCCCCATGCTATGGGGCCCAGTGTCCGATCGTTTAGGTCGACGACTAATATTTTCCGGCTGCCTTCTGATACTATCCTTATCTTGTGTGGGCCTAGCGCTCGTGCCTACTTCTGCATATTGGCTTTTGATGGTTTTGCGGTGCATGCAAGCTGCGGGTTCCGCCAGCACTATTGCCATAGGTAGCTCTATCTTAGCAAGGCTGTTGCCGGACCATTGTTCTACTTTATCCATCTAAGGTGCCGGCGTTATTAGCGACATTTCTGTTCCTAAGGAACGCGGAGGCTTTTACGGAATATACACACTTGGACCTATGGTAGGACAAAACAAAGGCATAAGCGTTATGACTAAAGCGATTTTTTAAGGTCGGACCCGCTGTGGGACCAGTTATTGGCGGCGCACTTTCCCAGCACCTAGGTTGGAGGTGCGACGCACCCCTCGTAATCTCTCATGTACCGCTTGATCTCATTCGTTTTCAGATCAATCTTTTGGTTCTTGTGCATCGCAGCGTCGGGGTGTCTATTGGTTATGATCCTGTACGTCACGTATCATGAAGGTAGAGTCATGTTCGCCAACCAAAGATCTACCCCAGCTTCTTTCCCGAAACACTGAGGACGTTGGTAGGAGATGGAAGCGTTCCACCTTCTGCCATACACCGTCCAGTTATTCCCATAATCAAGGCAAGAGGAGAGCCCTATTACGAATCTATCCCTGCCGTGAAGCTTTCGCGAAATCCATTTCTCATTCTGAAGAACATCGATATCATTCTATTGCTGAGCCTCACTGCCATTGTCTGCGCCGTCTTCTATGCCTTCATAGCCACAATTTCTACTCTTTTTGTAAATGCATACCCGTTTCTCTCAGAGACGGAAATCGGACTGTGCTTCCTGGCAACCGGCGGAGGTATGATAATTGGCAGCATTGTGAATGGCAAAATCTTGGATTGGGAATACCGCAAGGTTGCGAAGAAGGTGGAAGCGAAATCAACAGGAGATGAAGAGACTGGCGCCACACAAAAGCATCTTATCGCTCATAATTTTCCTATAGAGAAGGTGCGGGGTTTGATTTTTTAAGAATGCTTGACTTGACTATGTAAAAGGCCCGAATGAGGGCTCTACCTATTCTGATTGTTGTGCTAGTCGTGTGCTGTTGTGGATATGGCTGGTGCATCGAAAAAGAAGTCAATATTGCGGTGCCCCTGATAATACAGATAATCGGTAAGGTCGCCGTCTGCTTGCGTTGGCGAACCCCTGATGTGCCAGTGAGGCTGGATTATATACTAGTCGTTAGAAAGGCGTAGCTCACTCACTCCGATATGAACTAAATGCCAGTCTGTTGCGTGTCCATTATTAGAGCTGTACTGGCACATTGGAGACTATCATGCGTGAGTATCTCGCACACGCTGAAGGCTAGGGGAACGTCATACAACAAACACTCTGTTTTTGAACTCAGTTCCCCGTATGGTCAAAGGTTGAAATAGAGCCGGTGTTTCTTTTTCCTACAGACATGATATCTTTTTGAGAATTGATGCCACTAATGATGTGTCTATTAGATTACACTCACGGGTGTTATGTACGTCCCTATGGCTGGTTCATTAAAAGGGTAAAATTGGGATTCTCCAGGGACGGGTTTGTTTATATGAAGCTGGGCCATGTCTACAAGCCTGATTCTTGATTCCCCAGGGCTTTTATTTATCTGCTCTGTGAACCGCTGTGAACCACACACGCTTTACTTGATTGATGACTGGTAACCGGCATAATCGGCCCGGGCACACAGACATCGATCTGACATCATCGTGCGCCTCACGATCTTTCACCCACAATCGGATTTGCCCAGTGATTGCCCTTATATTATTCGGAATCATTTCACAGCTTTCATGGCCAACAAAGGTATCCCCGCGGTCTTACTTGCACAATTGAAACGACTTGAACCCGAAGGAGAGTTTCTCGGTACTCCACCTAAAGTACAGTCTTCCTCGGGAAATGTTTACTTCGTCAAACATGGGGGGCCCAACGAGGAAGAACAATATGCAGGGGAAACTGAGTCTCTCAGAGCGATTGATGAAGCTGCGCCAGGCCTCGCACCTCGCGTATTAGCATCCGGGGTGGATGGTAACGGTGTACCGTTTTTCATATCGGAGTACAAGGATCTGGTTCGATTATCGGAGACTTCTGGGAGATTGCTAGCAAAAAGATTGGCGACAGAGTTGCATGTCAAAAAAAGTGCGAGGGGGTTTGGTTTTCATGTTCCGACTTTCTGCGGTGCTACGAAGCTGAAAAATGGGTGGTTCGATAGTTGGGAGGCTTGCTTTAGCTCAATGATAGGGGATCTCCTGTCACAGCTTGAGAGCAAAGGATCCTATAAAGAACTTTGTAGCCTAGGAGAGCAAGTACGCCAAAGGCACGTCTAGAATATTGCTATGATAGGCAAATTTTAACTGAAATGGGCTTACAAGCGTGATTCCCAAGCTCTTAGGTATCATCTTTTCGATCACATCTCGTTTCAACTCCTGATGTATACTGGTCAGGACCGCTCAAGATCGAACCTGTCCTTCTACACGGTGATTTATGGGTGGGTAGACACAAGTCGCGATGAATGAAACCTAATTCTGAAAGTCCGTGTTGGGACTGCAAGAGTGGAAACGTCGGTATAGATCGGTCGGAAAAACCTGTCATCTTTGATCCATCGTCATTTTATGGCCACAACGAAGCAGAGTAACATCTCAAAAATCAGTCAGTCGAATCGTTCGGCTGATATTGCTTGTGTCAACAGCCTTGCAATTTCGCGAATGTTTGGAGGATTTTCTTCATCGTTCTACACCACATATCACGAACACCTACCGAAATCTGATCCGGTGGA